>JASVEL010008551.1:600000-797751 GCA_032618575.1 Nicotiana noctiflora
GCTCCAATGATTATAGCAGACATCTACCGTGCCCCGACTACATGTAAAGCAGGGTGCAACTTCTTTGAGGGATGTAACTTGATTTTGCAAATCTGGTTGATAGAACATCTAAGCAATAATCCTTCGTTCTCAAGTTATGGGCCGACTAAAAGAACGTGCCTCGAAGAATTCTATACGAGAACAAAAGAAGTTAAGTTGCCAGAGGGAGTTATGGATTGGATTTCATATCAACGATCGTTGACCGCTAGCCAAATCGATTGGGCGTACGGATGGTTGCCCCTCGAAGAGGTAATTTACATGCCGACGGAAGGGTCACACTTCTTGATCATGGGTTTGAAAAGTATCCAGCCTTATGCCCCGTACAGGTCCTACGACAGCTTGGAAGATGTCATGTTATACCAAAGGATGGGGACCTCAGTTTGCAAGTAATAGAGATTTGTCCAGATGGGCAATTCCCGGAAGCAAAGGTTCGACAGATTTGGAATGAGTGTCAGAATTTGAAGGTAGAAACTTGTGTGGAGAACAGAGCTCGGGGAAAAGTATCATCAGGGTATGCTGCATGGTATTGACAGGGTATTGAGCATGATAGACAATCAAAAAGACCTCATTTCCAAGATTTGGCGGAGCAGTCTAAGGAAAACAGAAATTGGGCGGCCAAAGAAAACGAGTATAAGGCCAAAATCAGCTTGCTAGAAAAGCAGTTGCGAGATCTCCAGTTTGAGAGCGGTTTACAGGCAGCATCTGATGAAGGAGAGAAGAAGCAACTGAAAAAGGAGAATGAAATCCTAAAGGCTCAGGGTTGCTTAAATGAAAATTGCATCCGAGACCCCAGTTCGCTTAGCCCGAGATGAGAAATTAATTAAAAATCTTCGGCGCAAAGTGAATGACTACAACTTCGATTTGGACAAAGTAGAAAAGGAGTTAGTCAGGGTTCGGAAGAAACTGGCCAAAGACACCAAGGAAAGAGCTAGGTTGGTTCAGCAACTACAAGACAACCATGAGGTTGAGGTAGCTCATCTGAGAAAGAAAATCATCACAGCCACTGTCAAGAGTAACAAGATCATCAAAGAATTTAAAGAAGAAAGAGAGAATTGTTACATGACTATGGCTCGGTTAGAGTTCGAGCTGCAACAACTGTAGAAGGAGAACCAACACACCTTAGATGCTCGCGCCGAACAGATTAGCCGGTTACTTCAAGAGAAAGGGGTCGTTCGAGAGAGAATTATTCATATTGCTCAGTATATTACCCGAAAGTGCTAACTGTGTGAAGACATGTCCTGAACAACATTTGTATCAGCCGTGAAATTCTTTGTAAAGGAAATCATGTCAGACCTAGATAGGCTCCAAAGTGGATTAGCATATAGGCCCGCGGCAAGACCGAACGACGTCTCGCGGGGACTAGGAGCATTAATGTATTCATAGGGCATGTATTTTTTATTTGTATTTCTTTTTGCATTAGTAGCACAACACCATCTTGTAAATCGATGTTTTTGAATATCAATGAAAAATCAAAAGTTGTTGCTAATCCTTTTTCGCTTTATATCAATTGTTTGTGCGATAGGCAAATAAATAGGAACGAAAATCAATAAAGAAAAGAAGAAGGAGATAGAAAAGAGAGGGAAAAAAATGAAAAATGAAAAGAAAGAAAAAGAGAGAAAGGAAAAGAAGAAAAAAAGGAAAAAAAGAGAGAAATAAAGAAAAAGAGAAAAAAAAGAAAGAAAAAAAATGATGTTGGTTCAAAATGGAACAAATGCCGAGATGATGCATGCCGATCAAAGGTAAAAGTTGTGATTTTTCCAATCACTGCATCTTATCCTTTTATGTACTAACTATTAACAAGTGTTATTGTTTATAAGAATCAGATTTTAGATGGCAGCTGGTACTCTGGCAAATCATTATTACAACACACGATCTAAGACTATGACAAAGGCTGTATCTCAAGAAATTGAACCGACTATCATGGACCCTGTGCAAGAAGAGGAAGTCGTGGATGTAGCAGGGATGAAGGAGGAAATGTATAAGCTCAAGCAGTAAATGTCTGAGATGTACCAAGCTTGGTACAGGGGTCAACCCTTACCCGCATATCCCGCTAACCCAGCATATGTCCCTCATGTCAATCCTTATCCCGAGCCACATACCATGAACTCGTCCTCTACGTATCTAGATTACCACCACTACTATGCCTCCAATTCTCAAGCACCACCACCACTGTCAAAACAGATTTCACCCCAGCCACCACAGGTTGCCCCAGTGTATGTGGCACCTCCACCCGTTGCTCTGCATAAGTCATCAAGTGAACCAGTGTTCCATATGCAAGATAGTCATTATTATCCGCCGGAGCCGAAATTTAGGCAGCATGAATCTTATACCCCACAGATGGAGACAACTGAAGAAAAGCATATCAAGATCTTGGAACAAGAGGAAATGGCCCGGAAAATGAGGACTTTAGAACAATCCTTCCGTAACATACAAGGGCTAGGAGGCCAAGTGAGCGTAACATACAAAGATTTTTGTCTGTTCCCAAAGGTGTAGCTCCTGGTTGGGTTTAAGTTGCCTAAGTTCGACATGTACGATGGACATGGGGATCCTATAGCCCATCTCAGGGGTTATTGCAGTAAGATGCGTGGTGTAGGAGAGAGAGATTAACTTTTGATGGCATACTTTAGCCAGAATTTGAGCGGTTCTGTGCTGGAGTGGTATACACATCAGGATCACAGTAGATGGTTCATCTGGGACGATCTTGCACAATCATTTGCCAACCACTTCAAGTACAACTTAGAGATAATACTAGACAGGCTGTCGCTTACCAAGATGGAGAAGAAGCCCGGTGAAAGTTTTTTGGAGTACGGGTTTAGATGGAGAGAACAAGCGGCGCGAGTGGACCCGCCTATGAAGGAGACTGAAATGGTAGATTGTTTTCTGTAGGCCTTAGAGCCTACTTACTACGGCCATCTGGTGTCGGCTATTGGTAAGAGTTTCAATGAAGTAGTAAAAATGGGGAGTTTTGTAGAATAAGGGTTGAAAACCAACAAAATCATGAGCTTTTATGCTATCAAGGCCACGAATCAGGCGATACAGACCGGGAACGGAGGATCTATTGGGAAGAAAAAGAAGGAAGAGGTTTCGGTTGTAGAAAGTAAACCATGGACTCGTAGGCAAAGCATATACCATCACCCACCTCGCCCATACCAACCATACCCGCCAGCACCTTACAACCCACCTCCACCATATTATCCACCCACTACCCCATACTACCCCATTCCACAAGCACAACCTTACCCATCACCCCCTCATGTATGGCAAGCCCAGGTACCACAAAACGTCTATCATACAAAGAACACCTACCCTCCTTCCAGAGCCTACAAGAACCCAAATAGACCCAATTTCCGACCTGATCTAGAGATGAGAAACAGAGCCCAAACAAAGAAAACATTCATCCTAATGGGGGAGTCTTACACCAGCCTCTATCATCGTCTGAAAGAATTGGGGATGCTGAATCCGATTGAACCAAAACTGCCAAACCCACCTCCCAGAAACATTGACCAGTCAGTCAGGTGTGAATACTGCTCCGGGGTACCAGGGCACGATACAGAAAAATGTTGGCACTTAAAAATTGCTATACAGGAGCTTATTGACAGTCGGAGGATTGAGGTACAGGCTCCAAAGACTCCAAACATTACTCAAAATCCGTTACCAACTCATCATGAGACACGCATGATAGAGTTAGAACAAGAAGAGAGTAGCAGGAAGTCGTCCCAATCAGTTATGATGATAAAAGCCAATGACAAAGTAGAGAAGGAAGTTGAGCAAGAGAAAGCGACAGTTGATGTACCAGTGAAAAAGCCGCCAGTGGATGAAACTTTGATAATTATGGTGCCAGGGGTTAAGACATTGTTGACAGTGAAAGGAGCATGCATAGCCAAAGATTATAAAGCCAGTGGTGCGAATGCCGGTGATTGATACTAAAGCCATACCTTGGAAATACAACAAGTTTGCAATAGTATACAAGGGAAAAATTTTTACAGGAGAGGTCAACGAGACACACGGTCTCACTCGTTCTGGGCGGTGCTTTGCCCCGAAAGAGTTAAGAAAAATCAAGGTGGTAAAAGAGAGTCATGTAAAGAAGCCGGTCTCTGAAGAAGAAGCAGAAGAATTTCTAAAGAAGATAAAATATCAAGACTACTCGATAGTAGAACAGCTGAGAAAAATGCCTGCACAAATCTCATTGCTCTCATTGTTAATTCACTCAGAGGAACATAAAAAGGTATTGTTGAAGATATTGAATGAGGCACATTCCCCGAAAAGATCTCAGTCTGCCATCTTGAGAAGATTACCAACAAGATTTTTGAGTCGAACAAGATAACATTCTCGGACAATGAATTGCCTGTTGAAGGGACTGAACATAACAAGGCACTCTATCTTACTGTCAAAAGTGGGGAATCAGTGGTCACTCGGGTTTTAATAGACAATGGGTCGAGTGGAAACATTTGTCCACTTTCGACTCTAGGAAAGCTGAACATTAATCCTGTCAGAATCCGGCGGAATAGTGTGTGTGTTCGAGGGTTTGGCGGAGGAAGCAAAAATACTTTGGGAGATATTATTTTGGAGGTCACCATTGGGCCGGTAGGCTTTACCAATGAATTTCATGTGTTGGACGTCACTGTGTCCTATAATCTATTGTTGGGTCGGCCATGGATCCATGCAGCTAAGGCCGTACCATCATCCCTACACCAAATGGTAAAGTTCAAATGGGAGCAGCTAGAAATTAAAGTGCATAGAGAGGAAGACGCTTGCAATGCCATTATGCCCTTCGAGGAACCTGATGGGGACAAGGGTCCCTGGGTGTACCAGGTGACAGACACTGTGATAGTCAACAAGATAGCAGAAGGGGAGAACTTGCCAATCCCTACAGTGGCACCTACCACTGTGATGGTGGCCAAAGAGACGATCAAGAATGGATTAACACCGGGAAAAGGGCTAGGAATAGCCTTACAAGGAATAACTCAACCATTCCATTTATCGGTAAATAATGACACCTTTGGCTTGGGCTTCAAGCCTACCCATGCCGACATCCAGAAAGCCAAAAGAACCAAAAAGAAAAATTGGACCCTTCCTAAACCAGTCCCAAAACTGTCCGACACCTTCGCCAAGCCTAGTACAAAACGACATCTGACATCTGTTGCGTCGAGGTATGCTGAGACTAGACCTGATGCGGAACTCCTAGCAAGGTTTGAAATGTTATTTGGGGACGTGAACATGGTGGAGATGGGTGAGGGTACCAGCAAGATAGACATTCAGTTCGTGGGGTCTAGTGTTGCACTCAACAATTGGGAAGCCACTCCTTTCCCAATCAAGAAGGAGTCTTGATAGTTAGCTTTCAAAATATATCATCATTTCCCAAAAAGCATTTTTATTTTTTTAGTCCCCACCCCATTGAAATCAAAATGTACCCAATCTTTGTTCATCTTTTGAAATATCAATGAAATGTAGTTTCTTCTTCTTTCTTTATTTTGTTTTGCCTTATTTCTATTTTTCTTCCTTTTGTACACTTCAATATGCGCTGATTCTGATGATATGCCAGGCATGAAGGATTCCCGGCCCAGTTCTGACAATCAAATAATTATACAAGAAATTGAGAATGAGAGTGAAATAGAATGTGAGGATGAAGAAATACTAGGGGGAATAAGTAAGGACTTGAATCAATATGAGGAAAAACCCAGACTGAACATAAGTGAGACCGAATCTATAAATTTGGGGAGTGAGGATAATGGCTGGGAGACAAAAATCAGTGTACACTTAGAAGCCTCCCTCAGGGAAGAGTTGATAAAGTTGTTGCATGAATTCAAGGACATATTTGCCTGGTCCTATGATGACATGCTCGTTCTTAGCACCGATTTGGTGGTACATAAGTTGCCTATTTATCCTGAATGCCATTCGGTAAAGCAAAAGTTGAGAAAGTTCAAAACGGACATCAGCGTGAAGATAAAAGAAGAGGTGAATAAGCAGTTTGAGGCAAAGGTCATACGAGTTACTAAGTACCCCACCTGGTTAGCAAATGTCGTGCCAGTTCCAAAGAAAGATGGAAAAACCAGGGTCTGTGTTGATTACAGAAACCTCAACAAAGCCAATCCAAAGGATGATTTCACATTGCCAAATATCGAAATATTAATCGACAACTGCGCCAAGCATGAAATTGGCTCTTTTTGCCAAATATCCAAATATTAATCGACAACTGCACCAAGCATGAAATTGGCTCTTTTCTAAATTGCTATGCGGGTTATCACAAGATCCTAATGGACGAAGAAGATGCGGAGAAAACTGCTTTCATTACGCCTTGGGGAAAATGCTGCTATCGAGTGATGCCGTTTAGGTTAAAGAATGCTAGACCTACTTATATGAGGGCAATGACCATAGTGTTCCATGACATGATGCATCGAGAAATTGAAGTGTATGTCGACGACGTCATTATAAAGTCCAAGAAGCAACATGGTTATGTGAGAGACTTGAGGAAATTTTTCCGAAGACTCCGAAGGTACAATCTTAAACTCAATCCTGCGAAATGCGCTTTTGGAGTACCTTAAGGGAACTATTGGGATTTATAGTAAGTTGGCGAGGCATTGAACTAAATCCGTCAAAAATAAAAGCCATCCAGATTTTGCCTCCGCCGAAGAACAAGAAGGAAGTAATGAGCTTATTAGGAAGGCTGAATTATACTAGTCGGTTCATCGCTCAGTTGACATCGACATGTGAGCCTATCTTCAAGTTATTAAAGAAAGATGTAGCAGTGAAATGGACAAATGAATGTCATGAAGCCTTTGACAAAATCAAGGAATATTTGGCAAATCCTCCAGTGTTAGTTCCTCCGGAGCCAGGGAGACCTTTGATCTTATATCTGACAGTGCTTGATAATTCTTTTGACTGTGTGCTGGAATAGCACGATGAGACGGGAAAGAAAGAGCAAGCCATATATTACCTTACCAAGAAATTCACATCTTACGAGGTAAAATATACTCAGCTAGAGAGAACATGTTGTGTGTTGACCTGGGTGGCTCAGAAATTAAAGCACTATTTGTCAGCATACACCACATATTTGATATCATAGTTGGATCCTCTGAAGTATATATTCCAGAAGCCCATGCATACAGGAAGACTTGCTAAATGGCAGATTCTGCTCACAGAATTTGACATCATTTATGTCACTCGTACGACGATGAAGGCGCAGGCAGTTGCAGATCACTTGGTAGAGAATCTAGTGGATGATGAGTATGAGCCACTAAAAACATATTTTCTCGATGAGGAGGCAATGAATGTCGATGAAATAGAACGAAGTGAAAAGCTAGGATGGAAGATGTATTTCCACGGAGCCGTCAACAGTAAAGGAGTTGGTATTGGAGCAGGGCTTATTTCAGCAACGGGTCAACACTATCCCGTTACCGCTCAGCTTCAATTTTTCTGTACAAACAATATGGGCGAATATGAGGCGTGTATATTGGGATTGAGGATGGTAATAGAGGTGGTCAAGATATTTTGGTCACGGGTGACTCGGATCTTTTGATACACCAAATTCAGGGAGAATGGCAGATAAGAGATTTGAAATTAATACCTTATCGGCATTGTCTACCTGAGTTGTCCCAAAGATTCCAATCCATAGAGTTTAAACATATCCCAAGAATGCACAATGAAGTTGCAGATGCTCTGGCCACACTATCCTCTATGTTACATCATCCGGACAAAGCCTATATAGATCCACTTCAGATACAGGTATATGATCAGAATGCTTACTGTTTTGCTGTGGAAGAAGAGTTGGATAGAGAACTGTGGTATCACGACATCAAGGAAAACTAAGGAAAATACCCAGAGCAAGCCATTGGGGATCAAAAGAGAGCTGTAAGACGCTTAGCGAATGGCTTCTTCCTTAGTGGAGGAATTATATATAAAAGAACACCAGACCTGGGATTGATGAGATGTGTAGATGCGGAACAAGCTGATAAGATTATGACTGAGGTGCACGCTGGAGCTTGCAGACCCCATATGAGCGGGTATATCTTAGCAAATAAGATTCTGAGAGCCGGGTACTATTGGCTCACCATGGGAGCGGGACTGTATCAGGTATGTGAAGAAATGCCACCAATGCCAAGTACATGGAGATTTAATCCACTCCCCACCTTATGAATTGCATACGATGTCTGCACCCTATCCATTTGTCATCTGGGCCATGGATGTTATCGGACCAATAGAGCCTGCAGCTTCTATTGGACATAGATTCATTTTGGTCGCGATTGATTACTTTACTAAGTGGGTGGCGGCAAAGACATTCAAGGCGGTGACAAAGAAAACTGTGGTGGATTTTGTACATAAAAATATTATATGTTGATTTGGAATTCCCAAAGTCATCATCACAGATAAAGGGGCCAATTTGAACAACCACCTCATGGCGGAAGCTTGCTAGAGATTTAAGATCATACATCATAACTCTACACCGTACTGGCAAAAGGTAAATGGGGTAGTAGAAGCTGCAAACAAGAATATAAAGAAGATCCTCAGGAAAATGGTGGAGGAGTCTAAACAATGGCACGAGAAATTACCTTTCGCTCTTATGTGTTATCGCACAACAGTGCGCACATCTATCGGCGCCATACCCTATTCATTGGTGTATGGGACAGAGGCTGTTATACCCGCGGAAATTGAGATACCGTCATTATGAATCATAGCTGAAGCTAGGATAGATGACGAGTAATGGGTAAGAGCCCGACTGGATTAATTAAATCTGATTGACGAGAAGAGGTTGGCAGCAGTTTGCCACGGGAAATTGTATCAACAAAGAATGGCCAGAGCATATAGTAAGAAGGTGTGTCCTCAGAAGTTTGAAGTTGGACAACTTGTATTAAGGCGTATCTTACCACATTGGGCTGAAGCAAATGGAAAATTCGCGCCAAACTAGTAGGGGCCATTTATGGTATCACGGGTGTTGTCCAATGGGGCATTATATTTGACAGACATTGAAGGGAAATGCGTAGAGACTGCTATCAATTCAGATGCAGTCAAAAGACACTATGTATGATTCCTTCTCAATTGTATTATTTTATTTTGTTGTGATTTTGGAATTGAAATGATGAAGGCATTTTTATTCTCTATCCAAATACTCTATCCATAGACATCCCTTTGAGCCGTGTTCGATATATTCTTTCATACCCCTCTCTCGAAATTTCTTATGACACAAAAAGAAAAGTAGCAAATAAAAAAAAATGAAAAAAAAAGAGAAAAAGGAAAGAAAAAGAAAAGAAAAAAAAGAGAAAAAGCAAAATGCAAACAAAAGAAAAAGACAAAGAAATCAGGAAAAAGTCAAAAGAAATTCATGAATTTATGGCGTAGTTTGAACTACGTCTGACTTGATCCCGAAAGGGTACGTAGGCAGCCTCAATGAGGTTCAGTCACAATAAAGAAAAATCCAAAAATTCCCCACATATTGAAACCTGGGCAAAAGTTATATTTTATGTTTATGAGAGTTGTAAATATTTCTAAACCCTCGCAAGTTTTGAGCCATTTATACCTTTCTTTCTTAACCCATCCAAAAGCCACGTTACAATTCAAAGAAAGACCTTCTAATATATTACAAGAAAATAACAAAATGCAATGTGAATAAAGGAAGATCGGTACATTGGACAACATCAGCGGTGCAGAAAAAAAAAAGACAAAAGGAAAAATGAAAAATGAAAAAAAATGAGAAAGTCTCATCGGTGAAAACCTTAACCGGCACCACGAGGCGACTGTGAGATTGAGAGAAATAAAAATGAGAGAGTCTTGTTAGTAAAAACCTTTAACGGCACTGCAAGGCGACTGTGAGCATGAGAGAGAATAAAAGAGAGAGCCTTATTGGTGAAAACCTTTCATGGCACCATAAGGCGATTGCGAGGTTTGTTATGAAAAAAGAGAAAAAGCAACAAAAAATAGGGTCGGTTTGGGTTGCAAGAAATTTGGAGTCAGAATAATGGATTGAATGAACCGGGTCGGAGTTTAAATACATGGCATGGTCAACGGAATCAGCCAACATACCTAGATAAGTTCTATCACTCCAAAACTCGCTTACCCTTTTTTCTGCGTTTCATTGTTTGTCCTTTGAAGGCTAACTACCAGCTTCAGATGATAAGAGTTGAAATAACACTAGATCAGAAAAGAAAGAAAAGTGAAGAGTGGAAATGAAATAAAGGAGTTTGGAGAGTGGAGCCAAAAGAAAAGAAAGCAAAAGGTAAAAAAAACAAGAAAATACAAAAAACACTTACAGAAGATAGTCAACTGAAAGACTGCACAGCAAAAGTAAAGCAAAAAAGGAAAGCAATAAGAGGTAGGAGCGACAGATGCCAGTTGCCAGCAGCTTGTAACTAATAAGATTTTGTTTTGGTGATTTAGACAGTAGTAAATTGTCACTAATCACTTTAAAGTGCATGTGACCAATGTAAAAAATAGAAAAACATTAAAAAGAAAGTTCAGCAATACATGGAGGAGTTCATGGATGAAAATCAATCAATCAGGAAAATACAAAAACAGCGAGGAGGTATCAGCTTTTAAGTCCATACCCCAGTTATCAAACTGAGGGAATAATTTTCTGCATTCGCATTTCATGCATCAGGCGCCCACCTGGATAACAAGGGTATCACCTTTTTAAATTCACACCCTAGTTATCAAACTAAGGGAATACTTTTCCGCATTCGCATTTCATGCATCGGGCGCCCACCTGGATAACAAGGGAATACTTTTCTACATTTGCATTTCATGCATCAAGCGCCCACCTGGATAACAAGGGAATGCTTTTTTGCATTCGTATTTCATGCATCAGGCGCCCACCTGGATACATGAGGGAATATTTTTCTGCATTTTCATTTCATGCATCAGGCGCCCACCTGTATAACAAGGCAATACTTTTCAGCATTTTTAATTTCTGTTGAGGCGCCCACCTGTATAACAATGGAATACTTTTCTGCATTTTTAATTTCTGTTCAGGCGCCCACCTGTATAACAAGGGAATACTTTTCTGCAATTTTAATTTCTGTTCAGGCGCCCACCTGGAAAACAAGGGAATACATTTCTGCAATTTTAGTTTGTGTTAGCTAACATAAGTAACACCGCTACATTGGAAAGTCTATACTGGGGCAGAAGGAAAAGTTTGTTGCTTTTGTTTTGTTTTGAGCAGGTATCAGTTCGAAAGAAAGAAGTAAACATCGAAAATCACAAAAAAAAAAAGGGAATCAAGAAAAAGAAAATCACCAAAAGAAAGTCAGCCGCACAGAAAATCGAGGGAAAAGAGACAAAGAAGAATAAAGAGACAAGATGTTAGATAGGAGCAATTGTAACTCATAGAATTATAGCTTAGAATAGTTTCTTTATTTTTGCATTCTACCCCCCATCCCTGGTGTAATAAGGAGTAGGTCAGCAAGTCTCAACAGTGTCAATGCAACAGTATGTCTGGTAGTTTTTAACTGCCAGACCTTCCCGAACTACACTGACCTGATTCCTGTCTAGCGCAGGATATGTAGGCAACCTCTAAAGCACGGTGCGGTCAAAAGGTTTTCAAAAATGCTTCTTACGGAATATGCCAATGTGAAAAAATCTCTCATTGCTGCTCATTTGTCTTTTCACTGAAACCCTTCGTGTTCCCGAGCAAAGAGGGGCAACTGTGAGCACGTGATTTTTGCACAAGGCAATAAAATTCTAAAATTAAAAATAAAATAATATTTTTTGAATGCAATTGCATATCTCGTTTGAAATTAGATACATTTTTGTGTTTGAATAATTATAAAAATTAGAAAATTAATAAAATAGGAGAGATACTTGCATTTTTGAATTAATTAGTTTTAAGAAGAAAATCAACAAAAATAGCATTAATAGCGGAAAATATAGAAAAAATAGTAGAGAATTACCAAAAAAATGTTAGAAAATTAGGGAAGCTAGGAAATTAAGTAATTTAAATAATACTAAAAGGAAAAATGAAAATACAAAAAAAAGAAATTATCACAAATAATTAAAATACCAAAAAATGCAAAAATACAATATGACTGGGCCAATTGAAGTCTGAAATGTTGGCCCAATGCATCTGGCCCAAATAGAGCCGGTCCAGTACATTGGGTAACATTGATCTCAAGCGTTCATCTCCTCAAATCCAACAGCTGAAAGAATTAAGGGAATATTAATTGGTTAATTAATTTCTGAGATTTAATCTCAGACGTCCAAGCATATGATCTAACGGAAGATAGCATTGGTCTCGTTCGAGGCGAGACGGTGTTGTTTGGTTAAGGCAAATCTTGACCATTGATCATCAGAGATCTAACGACCAAGATCTCCTCAGTGGCTCCGAGTATATAAAGTTCATGTCTCATTGAAGACCGGCCATTATACACATTACAAACCCTATCCGCCCTTCCCTCTCCTCTTCTCTTCATCTTCTTCGCCTCTACAACTTCAGACGGCCATGGAGACTGCCGCCTCCCATGGCGGTCTCCGGCCACCCCTTTCTTCCTCTTCTTCTCTCATCATCTTCCTCGCCACAAACCACCACAAAAACCTAAAGAACCTCTAAAAAACCTTCCCCTTTCTTGAAACTCCAGTCATCAGAGTTCATCTCCGGTGACCCAAACAACGAGAACCCACCCCAAACTAACACCGTAGAACCCTTTTGACCTGATCTATCACCCCCTACACCTAGTTTCCCTCGAAGCTTTCTCCAGCTCCTCGAATATTTGAAAGAAAGTCGCCGGAACCCTAACTCCGGCGACACAAACAAACCACCACCCCAAAAATCCCACCTTTCCCCTTTCTAAATACCCATCCCAAACCAGAAAACCCCAAAGACTTCATCTTGAAGTCTGATAAGAAAATCAGAATAAAGAAAAGAAAAGAGAAGACCGGAAAAGAAAAGAAGAAAAAGAAAAAAGAAATAGGAAGCCTAGGGGACAGTCCCTGTGAGCTAAGTTTCCCATCACTCTTTGCTGGCTTTCTTTATTATTTTTCTTGTTTTTGTTTTGTTTCTTCTCATTTCTTTTGTGTGTTTAACATGCTTCTCCTGATAATGATAGTCGAATAAATTAGGGTTTTTAGTCTTTGGAAAGTTTTTGTCTGTCTATTTTATTTTCCTGTTTAAAGATCTGTTCTTCTTTATTTTTTGTTTATCTTAGAATGTTGTTTCTTGTGTTATTAGATTGCATGTTTTAGATTAAGGATTTTCTCTGTTTTTTCTCGATTTTTTTTTTCCTGTTTAAAGGATCTTTTCTTCTTCTTTATCTACGTCTTGCATGTTTTAGATTAGGGTTTAGATTAGGAAAATCTCATTTAGTTGTTCTGATTCTTATCATCTTTTACTTCATATCTCTCATTCTTATCACTCGCATGTTAGATTAGGGGGCCTTTCTCTGTTTGTCTCTTCATGCCTACCCTGTTTAAGGGTCACTGCAGAACCATGTTTAAGCTTGACTATTCTTTAATCTTGATAAACCACTTTCTCTGCTTTTACTGCCTTATGTGCTTTTGCTTATGTGTGTTTATGACTAGAACATTCTTAAGTATGATTTGGGGTTTTTTAGTGATTTATTTAGCATAAAGAAGTTTTCAACTAAGCCTGCTTAATGATAATTGACACTTTGTTATGAAAATTAAGTTTGTAAGTCTAATTGATTGAGATTCAACAATACTCAACCTTCTCTTTGAGTTTCGATTAAATGACGAGCAAATTGAATTTCCTTGACTATGTGTGCAATTATTTATTGAACATCGCTATGTTTGTAATGGCTTTGTGTAATGTGAACACTATTAATGCCTGTCATGCCTAGGTGAATTGGTTATAGCTGCAATAGTATTAAGACTCATAAGTGGTTAACTTTGAAAACATGTAGTAAGTGTTTTTGAATAGATTAAAATTGAAAATAACAAAAAATAGGTTACAAATTAGATAAGTGACCAAGAGTGGTCAATTTTGCAATTGACCTACTCTACTAGGTCTCTCACACACTGGCCAACACTTAAATGGGCTAGTTGTGTAATAATTGGTTTAAGTCTGAAAATTTAGACTTACCAAGGCCTTGATTGAGCCATGATCAAAAGTGGCTAGGCTTGCAAAGGTCTTAACCAGGCCTGTATTCAGTAATGGGCCTTGAAGTGGCAAAGCCAAGTCCAACTTTGGGATTGGCCAGGTTTTAAATAATTTAATAGGACAATAAAGCAGGCTAGTCCTGCAATTTAACTTAATTAACATAAAATGAAACAAAGTGGTAAAAATTGAAATAAGTTCTTAAGTCAAATGTGGCCAGTCCTTAAATACTAATACAAAGACTGGCCATTAGTTAAATAAGAGTTAAAACCCTGAAAACTTGACCTAGGTAGGTCGGGTAATTCAGTAATGCCCTTAAGGGCATATAAGGAACTTGAAATGGCAAATTGGTAGATTAAATAGAGCATATAGGGATATAGGAGACATTTGTTCTCCTGATTTCTGCAATTTTGGAGAGATTTAAGGGCATAATGGTCTCAATGAAAAGGTAAATCAGTAAAAAACAATAACAAGTAGGGGTACCTTAGTAAAACCCCCAAAATAGAATAAAAAAGAACCTTCCTGCACATGCTGGAAGGAATCTTGTAACAGATTTGGGGTGCAAAGTGTAGATTTGGTAAATTTAGAGGGGAGGGAAATGGGATTATTCCCTATCTTTTCCCCCCAAAAATTCTACCTATCTTCACCTATAAATACCCTATTTTAAGACTGATTAAGGGCTGGTTTTTCAAGAGAAAAAATCAGAGACAAAATATAGATATATAGAGTATAATAAGCTTTATTTTCATAGAATTACACACTAGAATAGCTAATAGCTCCCTCGTTTTTCGAGTTGAAGTTCATACTTGGAGTATGTTTCTGAGTTATTGCTCGTTTCTGCTGGGTTTTCTATTGTTGATTGTTATGTTTCATTTGCCTTCGAGTATGTTGCTGTGCCTATTTCTATTTCCCATTAGAACTCATCGATCTATCTTGCTGAATCAGGTACACACGTGTTTGAAGCTATGTATTGAAGAATCAGTGAATGAAATGGAGTTTCAAATGTTAAATCTCTGATTGTCTTCTGTATCTGCTGTATCTTTTAATTAGTTGATTAGTATTTAGTTAGATTTGTAATTCATTAGTGTAGTCTTGTATGTATAAGCGAAAGTCTGGACAAAAACAATGTAATAGATAGTAAAATAGTAGTAGTGTAGTCGCGGTAGATAGATCGTTCAGTTATGTAGGTAAAAATTGATAAAAATATCAAGGCTAGATAACCCCAATGAATCAATGATACTAAGTTCATAGAAGTAATTTCAATTAACTCGTGTAGGTAATCCGATTTAGAGATTTATAGCTGGATTCGAGTAAGGTTAAAAGAGGAACAACTAAAATGAAGTAACAACTCAATTAAAACTGGGTTTGTGATATCGAATAAGCTTAATTTGTAGTAAAATCAGTAGTATAACTGTGCATATGTGAATAACTCATTTTAACTTTAGATAATCTGAATGTTGTAGGTGAGTAATTGAACTGTTTAGTTAATCATGCTTTACATAGTTAAATCACCTCTTAATCTCTTAGTTAATAGGTAACTCAAATATTAATGTAAATTTGCTATTAGAAAACAAAGTAAAGGAGTAGTTACTGATTCGATTCTCATGTACATTAGATAGTTATAATTCAGAATTAACATTGATAATTTGTATAGATTTTCTCCTTTTATAAATAAAGTGCAATTTGAATTCATTATTGATTCCAGATGTTTGTGTTTGTTAGCAGTTATTCGTTTTCGTTATTATTGTTTCAATCTGGTCTGGGCCTGATGATATCGAAATAGCAATGGCCTGGGCTCACTCTCTATAATTACATTTGACTAAATATTTGAGGGAAGAACCCGAATAGAAAAACATAGTGATACAATAGGTGTGGACTATAATATTTAATCGAGATGAGCCTCACATGATACCAAAACAGTGGGACCCCCCTTAGTAATGAAGTAATATATATGAATAGATTCGGGTAAGCTAATAGCGAATTTCATAGCTTTTCCCAAAAGATTTAAAAAGCCGTTAGACGTTACTTAGGCACGACTTAATATACTTTCCTTAAATATGAGTGTGCACTTGGTGCGACTCAAATCCCAAATCTCGGCGAAGCCGAACTGTATTAAAAGTCACAGGCGTACCAGTTGCGGTGTGACTCGAAGTACATTTTCGCAACGTCATAATTCTTAAAATATTAAAGTTGAAAACACATACATATTGCTAAAAGTTTATAACAAGTCAAATAAGATTAAAACCACGGAATCCGGAAGTGCCTAACACCTTCTCCCAGGTTAACAGTATTCCTTATCCAGGTTTCTGTTTTGCAGACTGTAATAGCAGAGTCAATTTCCTCGGATTCAGGATTAACCGGTGACTTGGGACAACATTATCTTCCCAAGTGGCGATTCTGACAATTAAATAAAAATCCCGAACTGATTGTCCTTTATGTGGAAAAGCTCCTTCCTCCTTGTTATTATATCCTCCTCGGGTATTTGAACATTGAGGTATACCCAATGTATCTTTTCAAATGGATCAGTACAAAAAGTGGGTAGTAAAAAGGGAGGTGTGACAATGCGGACCAGCAAAATTCTCGAGAAATGGAAAAGGAATATTTGAAAAATGAAAAAAAAAGAGCGAAATATTGATAAAAGAGTTGTTAAAAATAGGAAATAGCTTTGTTGTTAAAATAATTGGTCAATTAATTTGACCGAACTACGCAGGTTTGATTCTCGCCATTAGGTGGGATACATAGGCAACCCTTGAACGGGTCCAACCACCCTTTTTAGAAAATGACCAAAAAATATTTTAGTTTCAAATAATCGAGGTGATCGCTATTTTTTGGATATAGCTGAATGTTCCGAAAGGACGCCGGAAGGCCGTTTTGGCAAAAATGGCCACTTCGAAAGTCATGTCTTTTCCCTTTTCAGAATAAAAACCTGCAAAATGAAAATTGGCTTTGAAAAATATTTTTCCATTTTTCTCAATAAAATCGCCATTAATAAATGTGCAGGATGAGCACGATACAGAATGAACCCTTCACTTTAATGAATTGAATCCCTTTGGAGCAAAGATTATGGTGGAACGACATGGGACAAGAAAGACAGAATTGGGTCAAATGTTATCTGAAAGACCTTACAGGATTAATGGACATAATTCCCTGAGGAGATATAATTCGAGCACTTGCTATGTCACGCCCCAAATCGAGGGACATGACCGGTGCCTGACCGCGTTGCCCCAGTCAAGCGGACCTGGGTGAGTTTCATTCCCACGCGTTACCCCTATCTCTTTCCACAATTTTATATCAATTATTTTGTATCAATTTCATTTGCGATTTCGATCGCTTTCCATCCTTATTACCCCATCCACCCTTATTACCTCGGCCACCTTTATCACCCCAACCCACACCTTATTTCTTCATGTTGCGGCGCACAACCCGATCCCACCGTACAGTTTCCAACACAACAATCACAAACAGCTGATAAGGCACGACACACAATTACAACAAGTTCAAATAAACAACTTACAAATTGGTTCATGTTATCAATTACTTCTCAAACCAATAACACAACCAAATTACAATGTTTCCAAAAATCGAGAATGTTCATACTGTTATGTTCAACAACTTACCATACATCAAGTGTTTCGTTTCTTTTCCACAAGGTACCATATATACCATCATAACCATTATTCACAATTTATTACCAAATTTAACTCTCATTTGTCTTCCGGTTCAAATCCCATACTACATCACTCATAGTTCAACAACAAATTTGAATATCCAACAACAACATCAAGAATTTCACACAATTTGTCAAATTAACACGAACCAAACAAATTTCACACATATGGGCAATTTTACAAGAATCAAAAGTAGCCATACATACCTGGTATCGAGTTTTCTTCCTTTAACTTCATACTTTATGCTTACCCAAGCTATCCTATCTTTGCCGACCTTGTTTTGCAGACTCTTACGCCTATTCACTTCCTCTTTACTTGAAATGATTTGGGGAAGTTGAATCTTTGCCCTAGAATCCTTTAAAATAAGTAGTTGGAACAATCTTTGGAGATGAAAGACTTCTCACTCTAAAATCCCTCTCTTTTCTTCTAATTTTTGTAAGAATATATGATAAAATGAAGGAGAAAGGCGTTATATTAAAGAAGAGGTTGGGTCAAATTTTATAAAATTCCTGGGCCGGGTCAATTCGGCGGTCGCATATGTGATCGCAGAATCGATATGCGGTCCGCATAATGACCGCAGAATTGCCTCAAAATCTACACAAGTTCTGTTACGGAATGCGACCAAAATACAGTCCGCATTCTTGATCTACGGTCGTAGATTGCACCGCAGATTTGACGCTCAAAAACCTTCGAGAATTTATGCGATAGATCTACGGTCCGCAGATCCATTCTGAAATTGCATATCGATCGCATTCTCAACACCAATTTTTGTAAACCTTCTGTTAAGCTCTGCGGCAAGAATGCGGTCCGTATAGCAGATCTCCGGTCGCATTCCTGACCATAGAATCGACACTTTTTTGGAAAAATTGACTCTTTACATTTTTTAAACTTAAATCACTACCAAGGGTCCGAATCGAGGCTCGCAAGCTCGCAGCGAAGAATTCTACGCATTCCTAACACATTATTTGGACCATGACACCATAGCTACTAGGTTTTATGCCCAAAATTTTTACGGTGCCTTACATCCCCCCCCCCAAGATCATTCGTCCTTGAATGAGGATTTTGAAATTGAGTTGGTTTTGAAAGACATGATATGCAACCTGTCAAACTTTTAACTAACTCTTATATTTTAGAAAAGTTTCGCCAGAGTTTCCTTTGTATTATGGACATATCCACCTGTCAGAGGGCCCCCGAAACACACTACCAAACGACAATACACAAATACAACACTTTCCACAACTTGTATACACTTTCTTACCTCAACGAATGCACATATTCTATCACATTGTTACAACTGACATAAACTAGTCACTTCAATGAGTTCTTACCTTATTTAATCATCTTGATACACCATGTACACACAAACAAACCATTACCAATCTATATTTACTATTAGTTGTTTATTTAACACATGAATCTTTATAAGGCTTTGATTTATCAAGAAAGGTTCAAGTGACCCAAGGTAACAATACATTTAACTCATTACAAAATGAAGGAGACTTCACTAATACTAAGAGGGAAACAACATGGACAAGATGACAGTTACTAGGAGTAGAAGGGTCGCCTAATTTCTTCTAAGCTTGATCAAAAAAATGGGGGTACTTTTCCTTCATCTCTTTTTCTGCTTCCCATGTGGCCTCCTCAACTTGTTGACTTTGCCACAATACTTTAACAAAGGCAACTTCCTTATTTCTCAACTTACGAACTTGCCTATCAAGAATGGCAACTGGAACTTCTTCATATGACAAATTTTCATTAACCTCAATAGCCTCGACTGTCATGATGGTGGATGGATCTCCAATCACTTTCTTCAACATGGACACATGGAATACCGGGTGCACTGATGACATCTCGAGAGGCAACTCCACCCTATAAGCAACTTGACCAATCCTTTGAATGACCC
The DNA here is from genome assembly GCA_032618575.1 of Nicotiana noctiflora. Classification (NCBI taxonomy): domain Eukaryota; kingdom Viridiplantae; phylum Streptophyta; class Magnoliopsida; order Solanales; family Solanaceae; genus Nicotiana; species Nicotiana noctiflora. Next base: position 619,646 of record JASVEL010008551.1, read on the forward strand.
GATATGGCCTAACATATCTCGGACTCGATTTCCCTTTCTTTCCGAATCGCATGACTCCCTTCATAGGAGATACCCTCAAGAACACCCAATCATCGACTTGAAACTCTAAATCCCTTCGGCGAATGTCTGCATAGGATATTTGGTGACTCTGTGCAGTTTTTATCCTTTCCTGAATAACCTTAACTTTTTCCATAGCTTCGTACACCATATCTGGCCCTAGCAATTCCGCTTCACCTACCTCAACCACCCGATTGGCGACCTACACCTTCTCCCGTACAATTCCTCAAACGGGGCCATCTGAATACTAGCATGATAACTGTTATTATAAGAAAATTCTATCAATGACAAGTGTTCATCCCAGTTACCTTTGAAGTCTAAGACACAAGCCCACAACATATCTTCAAGCGTCCGAATAGTTCGTTCGGCATGACCATCGGTCTGCGGATGGAAAGCTATGCTGAGATTCACCTGAGTTCCCAAACCTTGCTGAAACTTCTTCCAAAAGTTAGCTGTGAACAGAGCCCTACGATCCGAGATAATAGAAAGTGGAGTGCCATGAATCCTTACTATCTCCTTGATGTACAACCTTGCATATTGCTCCGCAGTATCAGTGGACTTGACTGGCAGGAAGTGAGCTGATTTGGTGAGTCGATCCACTATCACCCATATTGAGTCGAACTTACGCTGAGTGCGAGGTAACCCCACCACGAAATCCATATTGATCATCCCCCATTTCCACCTTGGTATTTCCATAAGCTGAGTCAATCCACCGGGCCGTTGATGCTCGGCCTTCACTTGCTGGCAGTTCGGGCATTTAGCAACAAAGCTTGCCACATCCCTTTTCATACCCCTCCACCAATAAATCTCCTCAAGATCATGATACATTTTCGTGGAACTTAGGTGCACCGAATACCTGAAAACATGAGCCTCTTCCATCACTCTTTCCCACTGCTCGTTCACGTCCAGAACACATAGTCTACCTTGACACCGCAATACACCATCCTCGTTGCTGAGTACAAATGTTGAGGTCTTGCCATTCATAACTGCTTCCTTCACCCAAACCAATGCTAGATCCATGAACTGTTTTTCCTTGATTTCCGCGACCAATGATGATTATGCTCCATTATTGTCACGACCCAAACCCTGGTCGTGATGGCGCCCAACACAATGCTAGGCAAGCCCGACCATATTATCCCTTAAACCAGCCAGTTATTAATCAAATTAAACTTAAACAGTAAATGCTCATATCAGGTGATAAACGAAATGTAAAACATACAAAATACGGTCCCAACCATATCGTGGTGTCACGAGACCGAGCCTCTACAGAATAGCATCCTACTACAACCAAGTCTAGGCAATTAGGAAATCAACAAGATGATAAAGAAGGAGAAAACAAGCTCTGCGGACGCCGGCAGCTACCTCGTAATCTCCGCAAAAGTAGACAAGGATCAGCGACTACAATGTCTCAACTGCTCTCGGTCACCTGTGGATCTGCACAGAAAGTGCAGGGGAGTGGGGTGAGTATATTTCAACTCAGTGAGTAACAATAATAAATAATAACTGAAGGTAAGAACTCCTGTGCTATCACTTAGCAATTCTAAGGCAACCCTCACAGGTACGTCATCACAATAGTAGTACTCTAAACTCCAATCTACGTTTATCTCTACAAGATTCTACACTGAACCAACCCTCACTCGTACCCCGACGGTGTACGGCCATCTCAACATATAAAGACACATACTTATGTCTATAATGTATAAGTGTTTAAGTAGATAGTAGGATATGATTAAGTATAATGCTGCGGCGTGCAGCCCGCTCCAATACATATACCGCTGCGGCGCGCAGCCCGCTCCATTTAACGTCGACGGCGCTCACTCGGGGTGTATACAGACTTCGGAAGGGTTCCCTAGGCCCAAGCACTATTATACTGCGGCGTGCAGCCCGATCCACACATGTATTACTGCGGCGTGCAGTCCGATCCAATATTTATATGTATATATATTTATACTGCTGCGGCGCGCAGCCCGATCCCATAATATACACCAGTGCTCACTGAGAATGTGTGCAGACTCAGACTCCGAATGGGCTCCTACAGCCCAAGCGCAATAATACTGCGGCGTGCAATCCGTCCCACATGTATATTACATGTATATTACATATATATTACTGCGGCGTGCAGTCCGATCCGATATATATATTGCTGCGGCGTGCAGCCCGATCCAATATAGGTATATATATATAATACCTCATAATGGGTCCTCGACCCTATCCCAGTCAATATGTGCTTGGCCTCTCAGGCCCAATATAATATATCACAGTGGGTTCTGGACCTTGTCTCAGTCAATATAGACTTGGCCTTTCAGGCCCACTCAGCTAGAACAGTGAATTCCACCCTAGATAATCTCTCTCAATGTACACATCTAGTACGGGCTCATATTATGCTATACAGCTAGAGCTACGGCTGAGTGTATGTTTCCAACATGATATAAGGGTCACCTAGCTCTATAGGTTCCCTAATGCTCTACAAATCGGCACAAGGCCCCAAACATGGCTATTAGCCCAATTGTACAGTTATAGTCTCAGTAACAGTCATACAACACAGTATTCTATTAGCCGGGAAGGACTAAGCCCGAACCCCCAATCACAACGTCACCACGCCCGTCATAGAACGCGTGTCTCATCTCAATATAGCACTGTGAAGTGCTAGTACGGGGTTTCAAACCCTCAAGTACATTGTTTACTACTACCACTCACCTCGAACCGGTAGAAGCTTCAATCCGCCTTGCGCTTGCCTTGCAAATCAATCTCCTCGGGTGCCAAATCTGCTCAAAATCATAGAGAATGCATCAATATACGCTAATTTCACGAAATTCATTCGAAATAACCCAATTTATATCAAAACCCACAAGTTGTCAAAACCCGACTTTTGGTGCGCTTCTCGAAAAATTATAAAAGTTATATATTCGGAACCCTCGTCTCAATACGAGTCTAGGCATATCAAATTTACCAAATTCGGACTCCATTTGCCCATTCAAAACCTTGATTTTCTAATGTTCAAGCCTAGGGTTAAATCTTCCATGAATCACCCCAAATCCCTCCATTTTCATGATATAATAGCATACTATTATCAATACTAATCGTAGTTTGAGTTCATAGTTGATTACCTGATGATTTCCCTTGAGTTTCTCTTCAAAATCGCCCAAATCGCCTCCTTAAGCCGAGACCCCACATGTGTGAAATATTTCTGAATTTTCTAACTTCTGATACAATTAATTCACTACGATTTTCGCTTCTGCGGACCATTTTCCGCCCCTGTGGAACCGCTTTTGCGACCAATTGGTCACTTCTGCGAACCCAAGCCTATTTGGCCATTTTCGCTCCTGCAATACACGGACCGCTCCTGCGGGTCTGCTTCTGCGGAATTGAATAAGTGATGACCCTTTGGGTCGTCACATGCGGACTCGCCTATGCGATCCCCAATCCGCTTCTGCGGTCTTCTCCATCAAGCCTCCAGACCGCTTCTGCGATATCCCTCTCGCACCAGCGAAGCCGCCCCCGCGAGCCAAGCTCCGCTTCAGCGGTCTCCTCCGCTTCTGCGCCTTGTCGTCCGCTTCTGCGGACTCGCTCCTGCGCCCCCATTTCCGCAGGAGCGAAAACAACAGAACCAGAACACAAGTCTGCAATTTTCCACATTTTCTCCCGTTTAGCCATCCGAAAACACCCCGAGGCCCCCGGGACCTCATCCAAACACGCCAACACATCTTAATACCTTATTTGAACTTGCTCCAATTCTCAAAACACGTCTAATAACATCAAAACCCATAATTCACATCGAATTCAAGCCTAAATTCCTTAAAACATTCCAAATTACACAATCAATCAAAACCCCGACTAAACGACGTCCGAATGACCTGAAATTTTGCAGGCACATCCAAAATCACCTAAGGGAGCTACTGCAATTGTTGGAATTCCATTCCGACCCCGGATCAAAATCTCACCTACCGTTCGGATTTCGCCAAAATTCAACCTTAGCCAATTCAAGCCTATTTCTACACCGGGCCTCCAAATTCAATTCTGATTGCTCCCCTAAGTCACAAATCACCTCCCGGAACTAACCGAATCATCAGAATTCGATTCCGAGCTCTCTAACTAAATAGTCAACTCTGGGTTGACTTTCCTTATTCAAGTTTCCTTCAAAAAGGCTATATGCCTCATTTCCAATCCAATTCACTCCTAACACCCCCGATAGACTCTAACACTGATATAAAAGCATGAATTATGTAATTACAACACAACAAGGTGGTAATTCCCGTGACGACGGGCCGGGTCGTCACATTCTCCCCCTCTTAAGCAAACGCTCGTCCTCGAGCGGGTCAAGAAACATACCTGAAGTCTCAAATAGCTGAGGGTATCTGCTCCGCATCTCTTGCTCAACCACCCAAGTAGCCTCCTCCACGGGCCGACCTCTCCACTGCACCTTAACTACCGCAATCTCCTTTGACCTCAATTTTCTTACTTGGCACCCCAAAATAGCAATAGGCTCCACATCATATGATAGATCACCATCAAGCTGAATGGTACTGAAGTCTAATACATGAGATGGATCCTCGATGTACTTCCGGAGCATAGACACATGGAATACTGGATGAACGCTGGATAAGCTGGGTGGCAAGGCCAACTCATATGCCACCTCTCCAACTCTCCTGAGTATCTCAAAAGGACCAATGTACCTGGGACTCAACTTCCTTTCCTCCCGAACCTCATGACACCCTTCATGGGTGAAATCTTCAGCAATACTCTATCACCAACCATGAAAGACAACTCTCGAACCCTACGGTCTGCATAACTCTTCTGGCGAGACTGTGTTGTGCGAAGCCTCTCCTGGATCAACTTTGCTCTATCCAGAGCATCCTGAACTAACTCAGTCCCTATCAATCTATCCTCACCAGGCTCAAACCATCCGACGGGAGATCTACACCGTCTGCCATACAATGCCTCGTACGGGGCCATCTGAATACTCGACTGGTAGCTGTTGTTGTAGGCAAACTCAGCAAGTGGCAAAAACTCATCCCATGAACCACTAAAGTCAATCACACATGCCCGCAACATATCCTCCAGGATCTGAATAGTGCGCTCAGACTGTCCGTATGTCTGGGGGTGAAACGCGGTGCTTAACTCAACCCGCGTACCCATCTCTCGCTGAAATGCTCTCCAAAACTGAGAAGTGAACTGAGTGCCTCTATCAGATATAATAGACACTGGGACCCCATGCAACCTGACAATCTCCCGAATAAAGATCGATGCCAACCGCTCCGATGAGTAAGTAGTACTAACTGGATTGAAATGTGCGAACTTAGTCAGCCGATCAACAATCACCCATACAAAATCAAACTTCCTCGCTGTCCGAGGAAGCCCAGTGACAAAATCCATGGTGATCCTCTCCCATTTCCACTCGGGAATAACCATACGCTGAAGAACACCGCCCGGTCTCTGATGCTCATATTTGACCTGCTGGCAATTGAGGCACTTAGCTACATGCCTAACAATATCCATCTTCATTCTCCTCCACCGGTAGTGCTGTCTCAAGTCTTGGTACATCTTTGCGGCACCTGGGTGAATAGAGTACCGCAAACTGTGTGCCTCCTCAAGTATCAACTCCCGCAAACCATCAACATTGGGCACGCATATACGGCCCTCCATCCTCAGAACACCATCACTGTCGATAGTCACATCTCTAACATCATTATGCTGCACTCTGTCCTTAAGGACAAGCAAATGTGGGTCATCATACTATCGCTCCCTGATGCGATCATATAAGGAATATCGAGAAACAACACAAGCCAACACCCGACTCGGCTCCGAAATATCTAATCTCACTAGCCGATTGGCTAGACCCTGAACATCATAAGCAAATGGCCTCTCCCCAACTGGGATGAAAGCTAGGCTGCCCATGCTAACCACCTTCCGACTCAAGGCATCGGCCACCACATTGGCCTTCCCCGGATGATACAAAATAGTGATATCATAGTCCTTAAGCAACTCCAACCACCTCCGCTGTCTCAAATTAAGGTCCTTCTGTCTGATTAAGTGTTGAAGGCTGCGATGATCCGTGAACACCTCACAGGAGACACCATACAGGTAATGCCTCCAAATCTTCAAAGCATGAACTATGGCCGCTAGCTCCAAATCATGAACAGGGTAGTTCTTCTCGTGGGGCTTCAACTGACGAGAAGCATAAGCAATGACCCTACCCTCCTGCATCAACACACAACCAATGCCAACTCATGAGGCATCACAATATACAGTATAAGAATCTGAAGCTGTCGGTAGAATCAAGACTGGTGCTGTGGTCAATGCTGTCTTGAGCTTCTGAAAGCTCTCCTCGCACTCCTCGGACCATAAGAAAGGAACACCCTTCTGAGTCAATCTAGTCAAGGGTGAAGCAATAGCAGAGAACCCCTGAACGAATCGGCGAGAGTACCCTGCCAATCCCAGAAAGCTACGGATCTCAGTAACTGAGGTCGGTCTGGGCCAACTCTGCACTGCCTCGACCTTCCTCGGATCTACCTGAATACCAACACAGGACACCACGTGTCCTAAGAATGCCACGGACTCAAGCCAGAACTCACATTTGGAGAACTTGGCATACAGCTTCTCCTCTCTCAACCTCTGCAACACAATACTCAAGTGCCGAGCATGCTCCTCCTGGCTACGAGAGTAGACTAGAATGTCGTTAATGAACACAATCACAAATGAATCAAGATACGGCCTGAATACACTGTTCATCAGATGCATAAATGCTGCTGGGGCGTTGGTCAGCCCAAAAGACATCACAAGGAACTCATAATGACCATATCTGGTCCGGAATGCAGTCTTCATAACGTCAGACTCTCTAATCTTCAGCTGATGGTAGCCTAAACGAAGATCAATCTTAGAGAACACCCTAGCTCCTTGGAGCTGATCAAATAAATCATCAATACGAGCTAGAGGATACTTATTCTTCACTGTTACTTTGTTTAGCTGCCTGTAGTCGATACACATCCTCATGGATCCGTCCTTCTTCTTAACAAACAGGACCGGTGCACCCCACGGCGACACACTCGGCCGAATGAACCCCTTATCTAGGAGTTCCTGGAGTTGCTCCTTCAATTCCTTCAACTCAGGTGGTGCCATCCGATACGGAGGAATAGAAATAGGCTGAGTGCCTGGCACCAAATCGATACCAAAATCAATATCCTTGTCCGGAGGCATGCCCGACAGGTCTGAGGGAAACACATCAGGAAAGTCTCGCACAATGGGAACAGAATCAATACTGGGAGTCCGGGCCTCGACCTCCCGCACAAATGCTAAATAAGAGAGACATCCCTTCCCAACCATTCGTTGGGCCTTGAGGAAAGATATTACCCAGCTAGGTACATACTCAGTCGTGCCTTGCCACTCGATCCTCTGAATACCCGGCATAGCCAAGGTGACTGTCTTAGCATGACGATCCAGAATAGCATGACATGGAGATAGCCAGTCCATGCCCAATATAACATCAAAATCAATCATGCTGAGAAGCAACAGGTCCACTCGGGTCTCCAGACCTCCAATAGTGACCAAACAGGACCGGTATACGTGGTCCACAACAATAGTATCCCCCACCGGGGTAGATACATGCACCGGCAGCTCAAGACTCCCTCGGGTCATGCCCAAATGAGGAGCAAAATATATAGACACATAAGAATAAGTAGAATCGGGATCAAACAATACCGAGGCATCTCTGCGGCAGACCGAAATAATACCTGTAATGACAAGCATTAGAAGCAACGGCCTCGGATCGGCCTCGAAAAGCATAGCATCTAGCTCGTCCGCCCGATCGGCCTCCCTCGAGAGCGACCCCTAGCTGTTCGACCCTCACCCCTAGCCGGCGGGCCGGGTGCTGAAGTAGAAGGACCGGATGACGAGGGCTGCCCTCTCTGCTGATAAGATCCGGAAACAAGATGGGGACACTCCCTACGGTGGTGCCCAAACTCTCCGCACTCGTAGCAACTCCCCGGTCCTGGGTACTGAGACTGATAAGGACCTCTGGCACTGGAGTGGCCAGCCGATGAACTAGGCCGAGATGAACCCCGAGCGGATGGGGCCTGTGAAGAACTCTGAGCTGGCATGGCACCGAGAGATGGCCGGCTCGGTGCGAACCCCGATAACCCTGTCTAGGAGACCATCCGCGACGATCCGAGCGACCCGACCGCGAAGACCCGAAAGAGCGACCTCGGCTCTGCCGACTCCGGCCTCCGGTCCGAGTGCCACCGGAACTAGCCGCTCCTCGAGGCCTCTTGGCCTCCCTCTCATCCCGCTCTCTGCGACGATCCGTCTCTATGTCGTGAGCAATATCCACGACATCCTCAAATGTACGACTCAAAACCCTCTCCCGAGTCATCAGAATACGAATGAGATAAATGAGGCCGTCCACGAAGCGCCCAATCCTCTCTCTGTCGGAATGAACCAACCACGGTGCATATCCGGACAACTCTGTAAACCTGATCTCATACTCTGACACTGACATGTCCCCCTGACGGAGACCCTCAAACTGCCTACGCATCTCCTCTCTCTGAGATCGAGGCACCCATTTCTCCAAGAACATAGTGGAGAACTCCGGCCATGATAGTGGTGCTGCCCCTGCCGGCCTGCGGCGCTCATAAGCCTCCCACCAAGCGAAGGCTGGCCCCTGAAACTGAAAGGTAGTGAAAGATACCCCACTGGACTCCAAGATCCCTACCGTATGAAGTATCCGACGGCACATGTCCAAAAAACCTTGGGCGTCCTCGCCCGGAGTACCAGTGAACACTGGAAGAGATAACCTAGTGAACCTCTCGAGACGACGCCGCTCATCGTCCGTCATAGCTGGGACCCTGTCCCCCTGAACATGATCTGCTGGCTGAGCCGGAACCACAGGCTGAACTGGAGGAGCCTCTGGTGTCTGCAAGCCCTGCACTGCTGGCTCTGGAGTGCATGCTACGGGTGTCTGATGACCACCCCCGATCCCCGATGCAGCTGCTGCAGTAGTAACTGAAACCGCCTGTGCTAGGCCAGTGCAGACTGCTAGTATCTGAGCCAGGGTCTCCTGTAGACCCGGAATGACAATAGGCACAGCTGGTGCCCGATCTGGTGCTGCTGGCACCTCTGCAACTGGGGGCTGTGGGTCAGCTGGCACTGCCTCAGCTGCCCTAACTCCGCCACGACCACGGCCGCGTCCACGGCCTCTAGCAGGTGGTAGTGGTGGTCGTCCTCCACGTCCGGATGATCGAGTTCTCGCCATCTGCGAGAGAATAGAATGTCAAAGTTCAGATCAAGTCAAAAGTAATCGCACGACAAGAATTCCAAGAATTGAAACTTTTCCTAAAAAGGTTTGCAGCCTCCCGAGGATAAGTACAGGCGTCCCCGCACCGATCCACGAGACTCTACCAACCGGCTCATGACTCGCGAACCTTGCGTGGGGGAACTGTCACGACCCAAACCCTGGTCGTGATGGCGCCCAACACAATGCTAGGCAAGCCCGACCATATTATCCCTTAAACCAGCCAGTTATTAATCAAATTAAACTTAAACAGTAAATGCTCATATCAGGTGATAAACGAAATGTAAAACATACAAAATACGGTCCCAACCATATCGTGGTGTCACGAGACCGAGCCTCTACAGAATAGCATCCTACTACAACCAAGTCTAGGCAATTAGGAAATCAACAAGATGATAAAGAAGGAGAAAACAAGCTCTGCGGACGCTGGCAGCTACCTCGTAATCTCCGCAAAAGTAGACAAGGATCAGCAGCTACAATGTCTCAACTGCTCTCGAGCACTTGTAGATCTGCACAGAAATTGCATCGGAGTGGGGTGAGTATATTTCAACTCAGTGAGTAACAATAATAAATAATAACTGAAGGTAATAACTCCTGTGCTATCACTTAACAGTTCTAAGGCAACCCTCACAGGTACGTCATCACTATAGTAGTACTCTAACCTCCAATCTACGTTTATCTCTACAAGATTCTACACCGAACCAACCCTCACTCGTACCCCTACGGTGTACGGCCATCTCAACATATAAAGACACATACTTATGTCTATAATGTATAAGTGTTTAAGTAGATAGTAGGATATGATTAAGTATAATCCTGCGGCGTGCAGCCCGCTCCAATACATATACCGCTGCGGCGCGCAGCCCGCTCCACTTAACGTCGACGGCGCTCACTGGGGGTGTATACAGACTTCGGAGGGGCTCCCTAAGCCCAAGCACTATTATACTGCGGCGTGCGGCCCGATCCACACATGTATTACTGCGGCGTGCAGTCCGATCCAATATTTATATGTATATATATTTATACTGCTGCGGCGTGCAGTCCGATCCCATAATATACACCAGTGCTCACTGAGAATGTGTGTAGACTCAGACTCCGAAGGGGCTCCTACAGCCCAAGCGCAATAATACTGCGGCGTGCAATCCGTCCCACATGTATATTACATGTATATTACATGTATATTACTGCGGCGTGCAGTCCGATCCAATATATATACTGCTGCGGCGTGCAGCCCGATCCAATATAGGTATATATATATAATACCTCATAATGGGTCCTCGACCCTATCCCAGTCAATATGTGCTTGGCCTCTCAGGCCCAATATAATATATCACAGTGGGTCTTGGACCCTGTCTCAGTCAATATAGACTTGGCCTTTTAGGCCCACTCAGCTAGAATAGGGAATTCCACCCTAGATAATCTCTCTCAATGTACACATCTAGTACGGGCTCATATTATGCTATACAACTAGAGCTACGGCTGAGTGTATGTTTCCAACATGATATAAGGGTCACCTAGCTCTATAGGTTCCCTAATGCTCTACAGATCAGCACAAGGCCCCAAACATGGCTATTAGCCCAATTGTACAGTTATAGTCTCAGTAACAGTCATACAACACAGTATTCTATTAGCCGGGAAGGACTAAGTTCGAACCCCCAATCACAACATCACCACGCCCGTCATAGAACGCGTGTCTCATCTCAATATAGCACTGTGAAGTGCTAGTACGGGGTTTCAAACCCTCAGTACATTGTTTACTACTACCACTCACCTCGAACCGGTAGAAGCTTGAATCCGCCTTGCGCTTGCCTCGCAAATCAATCTCCTCGGGTGCCAAAATCTGCTCAAAATCATAGAGAATGCATCAATATACGCTAATTTCACGAAATTCATTCGAAATAACCCAATTTATATCAAAACCCACAAGTTGTCAAAACCCGACTTTTGGTGCGCTTCTCGAAAAATTATAAAAGTTATATATTCGGAACCCTCGTGTCAATACGAGTCTAGGCATATCAAATTTACCAAATTCGAACTCCATTTGCCCATTCAAAACCTTGAATTTCTGTAGTTCAAGCCTAGGGTTAAATCTTCCATGAATCACCCCAAATCCCTCCATTTTCATGATATAATAGCATACTATTATCAATACTAATCGTAGTTTGAGTCCATAGTTGATTACCTGATGATTTCCCTTGAGTTTATCTTCAAAATCGCCCAAATCGCCTCCTTAAGCCGAGACCCCAAATGTGTGAAATATTTCTGAAATTTTCTAACTTCCGATACAATTAATTCACTGCGATTTTCGCTTCTGCGGACCATTTTCCGCCCCTGCGGTACCGCTTCTGCGACCAATTGGTCGCTTCTGCGAACCCAAGCCTATTTGGCCATTTCCACTCCTGCGATACACGGACCGCTCCTGCAGGTCCGCTTCTGCAGAAATTCTTCCGCCCCTGCGGTCCTTTCCGCCTCTGCGATCAAGAGTTCGCTCCTGCGGACTCGCCTATGCGATCCACAATCCGCTTCTGCGGTCTTCTCCATCAAGCCTCCAGACCGCTTCTGTGATATCCCTCTCGCACCAGCGAAGCCGCCCCTGCGAGCCAAGCTCCGCTTCAGCGGTCTCCTCCGCTTCTGCGCCTTCTCGTCCGCTTCTGCGGACTCGCTCCTGCGCCCCCATTTCCGCAGGAGCGAAAACAACAGAACCAGAACACAAGTCTGCAATTTTCCACATTTTCTCCCGTTTAGCCATCCGAAAACACCCCGAGGCCCCCGGGACCTCATCCAAACACACCAACACATCTTAATACCTTATTCAAACTTGCTCCAATTCTCAAAACACGTCTAATAACATCAAAACCCATAATTCACATCGAATTCAAGCCTAAATTCCTTAAAACATTCCGAATTACACAATCAATCAAAACCCCGACTAAACGATGTCCGAATGACCTGAAATTTTGCAGGCACATCCAAAATCACCTAGCGGAGCTACTGCAACTGTCGGAATTCCATTCCGACCCCGGATCAAAATCTCACCTACCGTTCGGATTTCGCCAAAATTCAACCTTAGCCAATTCAAGCCTATTTCTACACCGGGACTCCAAATTCAATTCCGATCGCTCCCCTAAGTCACAAATCACCTCCCGGAACTAACCGAATCATCAGAATTCGATTTCGAGCTCTCTAACCAAATAGTCAACTTCGTGTTGACTTTCCTTATTCAGGTTTCCTTCAAAAAGGCTAAATGCCTCATTTCCAATCCAATTCACGCCTAACACCCCCGATAGACTCTAACACTGATATAGAAGCATGAATTATGTAATTACAACACAACGGGGTGGTAATTCTCGTGACGACGGGCCGGGTCGTCACAATTATGCACCAAAACATTCCCCTCGTCTGACGCCGAGATATGAACCCTCGAACTGGCTAATTGGTAAACCTCTCGAGCCAGGGGTCTCTGATCCACACCCAAATGACCCAAACTACCCATGGATTTTCGACTAAGAGCGTCGGCTACCACATTCGCCTTTCCTGGATGGTACAATATGTTCATATCATAGTCCTTGAGAAATTCTAACCACCGTCGCTGTCTCAGATTAAGCTTCTTCTGTTGAACAAATACTGGAGGCTCTTGTGGTCTGAAAACACATCTACATGAACTCCATAAAGATAGTGTCGCCATAATTTCAAGGCAAACATAATAGCTGCAAGCTCCAAATCATGCGTCGGATAATTGTTTTCATGGTTCTTGAGTTACCTGGAAGCATAAGCGATGACCTTTCTGTGCTGCATCAATACACATCCCAACCCGACTCTGGAGGCATCACAATAAACCACAAATCCCTCTATGCCTTCTAGCAAGGCCAATACTGGTGTCGAGGTCAATCTTGACTTCAATTCTTGGAAACTTTTCTCACGTGCATCGGACCACTAGAACTTAACTGCCTTCTGCATCAATTTAGTCAATGGGGAGGCGAGGGTTGAGAATCACTCTACAAACCTCCGATAGTACCCTGCCAAACCCAAGAAGCTACGAATCTTTGTCAGAGTCGTGGTTCTAGGCCAATCTTTCACTGCCGCAATCTTCTGAGGATCCACCTGAATCCCCTCACTGGAAATAACATGCCCTAGAAAGGCTACAGAATCCAACCAAAACACACATTTTGAGAACTTGGCATACAATTGATGCTGAAGAAGGGTCTGCAATGCTGCTCTGAGGTGAATGGCACGATCTTCCATGCTCTGAGAGTAGATGAGGATGTCGTCAATGAATACAATCACAAAGGAATCTAGGAATGGCTTGAAAACCCGATTCATAAGGTCCATGAAAGCTGCTGGGTCATTGGTTAGCCCAAAAGACATGACCAAAAACTCGAAGTGACCATAACAAGTTCTGAAGGTGGTCTTAAGAATATCCTGCTCCATGATTTTCAACTGGTGGTACCCAGACCATAAATCAATCTTTGAGAGGAACTTCGCTCCATGCAATTGTTCAAACAGATCATCCACTCGAGGCAAAGGATATTTATTCTTGATGGTGACTTTGTTGAGTTGCCGATAATCAATATACATTCGAAGTGACCCTTCCTTTTTTCTGACAAAGAGAACCGGAACACCCCACGGTGACACACTCGGTCGTATGAACCCTTTCTCTAATAAATCCCTCAGCTGCTCCTTTAACTCCCTTAACTCTGCTGGCGCCATTCTGTGTGGTGGAATGGATATTGGCTGAGTATCTAGCAATATATCGATCCTAAAATAAATCTCCATATTCGGCGGAATGCCTGGAAGTTCATCCGGAAACACTTCACGAAATTCATTCACAATTGGCACGGACTCAAGGGTAGGCACCTCTGAGGTGGTGTCTGTTACCCAGAAAAAGTGATAGATACACCCCTTCTTAATCATCTTCGAAGCCTTAAGGTAGGAAATAAACCTACCCCTTGGCACTACACCATTTCCTCTCCATTCAATAACTGGCTTGTTAGGGAACTCGAGCCTCACAACTCTAGTCCGATATTCAAGCTTGGCAAAGCATGAATAGAGCCAATCCATCCCCATAATTACATCAAAATCAACAATCCCAAGCTCAATAAGATCGGTTGTGGTAACACGACCACTCACCGTAACAACACAATTTCTATAGACTCGTGAGGCTATAATAGAATCACCAACCGGAGTCGACACAGAGAACGGCTCATGAAGCTGTTCGGGTTCTATCCCAAAACTTGAAGCAATGAACGGGGTAACATAAGACAAGGAGGACCCCGGATCAATAAGGGTATAACAATCAATAGTCTGAACAGATAGGATACCTGTAACAACATCTAGAGAAGCCTCGTCATTATGGCAGCCACTCATTGCATAGAATCAGCTAGGTCCACCACTACCATGAGCTCCATCCCTAGCTGCACCATGCCCTGCTGATGCTAGAGGACGCACCAATGATGTAGCAGCCGAAGAACCGGATGACTGAGCAGATCCCCTACCCATACCCTGACTGGGTGCACGGCAGTCCTGCTGAATATGACCTCTCACCCCACACCTGAAGCATACCGGGATGTCAAGGTAGCAGGTCTCTGTATGAAATCTCCCACACTTGGGGCATGTGGGTCTCCCATGCTGCTAGGACCTCACCCCAGGACGACCAGACTGACGAGGCCTCATGCTATCTAAACCGGGTCTCGAATAACTACCCTGCTGATGATTATGCACAAATGGCGGTGCACTCGCTGAGCACTGAGCATAAGACTGGGATGGCCTTGATGACCCTCTCCCTGGAAGTGATCTCCCTGAACGACCCATTGACCGGGCCCTGCTGCTACTCTCTCTTTTTGCACGAATCTTCAATTTTCTGGCCTCTGTTGCTTGAGCAAACCCCACGATCCTCCCATAGTTCATATCTGAGTGCAAAGCTGCTGTGGCGGCCTCATTCACTACCAAAGGGCTAAGGCCCTGAACAAACCGTCGAACCCGGGCATCCATGGTCGACACTAAATGGGGAGCGTAATAGGACAACCTTATGAACTCCATGTGATACTCCCAAACACTCATACTGCCATGTTTGAGGACCTCAAACTCAGTGGCATGGGCTGCCATTGTCTCAGCAAGCAAGAATTGGTCCATTAATGCATCCACGAACTCATCCCATCTGGCCAGAGGGCTCCCTTCCTCACGGGAATCCTCCCACATTTCGAACCATGAACGTGCCGCTCTCTTGAGCCTGTAAGTGGCCAACTCTACTCCCTCTATATTTGTAGCCTTCATCACTCTCAGGGTCTTGTATATCTCATCAAGGAAATCCTGTGGGTCAGCCTCTAGATCGGTGCCTGAGAATTCTGGAGGGGCTAACCGCAAGAACTGGTGGACTCTAGAGCTGGAGGAATCTCCCTATCCGCTGGAGGATGCAGCGACATCATGGGATCTCTGGGCTTGGGCGGCCACTAACTATGTCAACATGTGAATGGCTCCTCTAAGATCCTCATTAGAGATACCGGAACCAGAAGCTGGAACTGTATCAGAGTCAGGAACACTGGCAGGAGGGATGGTGGCATCCTCTGCCGCAACCGGAATAGGGACAGTTGGGTTTTGAACAGATGAGCCAGGCAAGTTCAGGACTGGTGGGTCATTCTCGCCCACAGCATCGGGTACATGATTAGCAGCTACACTCAGGCCGGCATTAGCCCCAAGGCCGAGTCTAGCCTTCTTCTTAGGCTCCATATTTTGAAAATTTTGGAACAAGGCGATAATAAGACACAAATATTTCCACATTGCACTTTACCGCACGATATAGATTAACAAAGAAATAGGTAAATTCCTAAATGTCCGTGCACCCCCCAACTTATCTGATGTGGTCAACAACACACCGATAAGAAGGGCACTACTAGACACGGCTCCGAGACATCCTAGGACACTTTAAAACCCTAGGCTCTGATACCAAGTTTGTCACGCCCCAAATCGAGGGACATGACCGGCGCCTGACCGGGTAGCCCCAGTCAAGCGGACCTGGGTGAAATTCATTCCCACGCATTACCCCTGTGTTGATTGTTTCTCATTAACCAAATATCTTATCAATTATAACTGATTTCACGATACACAAGCATAACCATAATACTGATTCATTAACAAGTTTACAGTTTTTAGAACGCCCAACATGATATATACATAAGACTGGAATCCCACAGTTTACATGTCTATAGAGCCTCTAGGATACAAAAGGGAACACAATACTTGCCGGTAACAAGGATCCGGTTATACCTTACAAAACCAAAATGAAGTCTAAACAAAAGTGGCATGAACCACACAGGGCCCCGAGGAAGAAAGGGGCTCACCAAAACGGGCTGTGGAAGGTGAAAAATACTACTGCCGATGAGCTAAAGTGCCTGCTACTGATCCACCTACAATCATAACACGAATGTAGCGTACCCCGGCAAAAGGGACGTCAGTACAATTTGTGCTGGTATGTATGGACAAACTTTGTCCCAAGTAAACTCAAGCCTTTAAACAAGAATCACGAGGACAAGACAATGAATAAATTACATCAAGAAATCAATTAATCCAGCTAACCATGTTTTCCACCTTTTACTCATTTCATATAAGTCTCGACACGGAGCACGTTTAAGGTTAACAAGTAGAACAACAACAAATCAACCACATAAATCACAAGTAGTTAGACAAAGGGGCAATTTGTGCCCCACAAGTTGCAAACTCTCCTGCTGTCTCCTTCCATAATTTCATATCAATTTCATTTGAGATTTCGATCGTTTTCCATCCTTATTACCTCGTCCACCCTTATTACCTCGGCCACCCTTATCACCCTAACCCACACCTTATTTCTTCATGTTGCGGCGCGCAACCCGATCCTACCGTACAGTTTCAAACACAACAATCACAAACAGCCGATAAGGCACGACACACAATTACAACAAGTTCAAATAAACAACTTACAAATTGGTTCATGTTATCAATTACTTCTCAAACCAATAACACAACCAAATTACAATGTTTCCAAAAATTGAGAATGTTCATAATGTTATGTTCAACAACTTACCATACATCAAGTGTTTCGTTTCTTTTCCACAAGGTACCATATATACCATCATAACCATTATTCACAATTTATTACCAAATTCAACTCTCATTTGTCTTCCGGTTCAAATCCCATACTACATCACTCATAGTTCAACAACAAATTTGAATATCCAACAACAACATCAAGAATTTCACACAATTTGTCAAATTAACACGAACCAAACAAATTTCACACATATGGGCGATTTTACAAGAATCAAAATTAGCCATACATACCTGATATCGAGTTTTCTTCCTTTAACTTCCTACTTTATGCTTACCCAAGCTATCCTATCTTTGCCGACCTTGTTTTGTAGACTCTTACACCTATTCATTTCCTCTTTACTTGAAATGATTTGGGGAAGTTGAATCTTTGCCCTAGAATCCTTTGAAATAATTAGTTGGAACAATCTTTGGAGATGAAAGACTTCTCTCTCTAAAATCCCTCTCTTCTCTCTCTAATTTTGGTAAGAATATATGATAAAATGAAGGAGAAAGGCATTATATTAAAGAAGAGGTTAGGTCAAATTCTATAAAATTCCTAGGCCAGGTCAATTTTGCGGTCGCATCTGCGATCGCAGAATCCACATGCGGTCCGCATAATTACCGCGGAATTGCCTCAAAATTTACACAACTTCTGTTAAGCTCTGCGGCAAGAATGCGGTCCGCATAGCAGATCTACGGTCGCATTCCTGACCGCAGAATCGACACTTTTATGGAAAAATTGAATCTTTACATTTTTGAAACTTAAATCACTAACAAGGGTCCGAACCGCGGCTGACAAGCTCGCAGCGAAGAATTCTACGCATTCCGAACACATTATTAGGACCATGACACCATAGCTACTAGGTTTTATGCACAAAATTTTTACGGGGCCTTAAATGTTACATGCTGGGATCCTGCGCACAACATTCTACATTTTTCGAACATTCAACTCACTCCCACTCTTGAAGAAGTTGCTTACTATATTGGGAAAAATGAGGTCCCCTTAAAAGAGAAATACCCGGTGGCTCCAAGAGCAATAATGGTGCATCGCTTCCTAGACTCTTTGAAAATTGCTCGAAATGTCCACAACGAGGATTTGGTTGATGGATTTTGCTCCTTAAACTTCATCTACAGTAGATATGGACATGTCGGGGGTTTCAATGACACCACAACAAACTCTGTATTAAATCCAACCGAGGCAAATGGGAGAAACATCGACGATTTGCCTTTCTGGTGGAATTTCTCGGGATAATCATATTTCCAAGAAAGGTCGGGCACATTGATACAAGAGTCACCGGGGTGGCCAGCACTTTGATTGTACAAGATAATTTCACTTTGGCCCCAATGATCATAGCCGATATCTACCATGCCTTGACAACATGTAAAGCAGGGTACAACTTCTTTGAGCGATGTAACTTGATTCTGCAAATTTGGTTGATAGAACATCTATGCTATCATCCTTTGTTCTCAAGCTATGAGCCGTCCGAAAGAATATGCCTTGAAGAATTCTATTCGAGAAGAAAAGCAGTTAAGCTACCAGAGGGAGTTAAAGGTTGGATTTCATATCTACAATCCAAATAGATTGGGCATACAGATGGTTGCCCCTCGATGAGGTGATTTACATGCCGACAGAAGGGTCAGACTTCTTGATCATGGGTTTAAAAAGTATCCAACCTTATGCCCCGTACAGGGTCCTATGACAGTTTGGAAGATATCAAGTTATACCAAAGGATGGGGACCTCAATTTGCATAAAATAGAGATTAGTCCGGATAGGCAATTCCCGGAAGCAAAGGTCCAACAGATTCGGAATGAGTGTCAAAATTTGAAAACAAAAACTTGTGTGGAAAATAGAGCTCGGGGAGAAGTATCGCCACGGTACGCCGTATGGTATCGACAGGGTATTGAGCATGATAGACCATTGAAAGGACCTCATGTTCAAGATTTGGCCGAGCAGTCTAAGGAATACAGAAATTGGGTGGCCAAAGAAAATGAGTATAAGTCCAAGATCAACTTGCTAGCAAAACAGTTGCAAGATCTCCAATTCCAGAGTAGTTTACAGGCAGCATCTGACGAAGGAGAAAAGAAGCAGCTGAAAAAGGAGAATGAAATTCTAAAGGCTCAAATTGCAAAAATGAAAATTGCATCCGAGACCCCGGTTCACTTAGCCTGAAACGAGAAGCTAATTGAAAATCTTTGGCCTAAAGTAAATGACTACAACTTTGATCTTCACAAAGCAGAAAAAGAATTAGTCAGGGTTTGGAAGCAACTGGCCAGGGACGGCGAAGAAAGAGCTAGAATGGTTCAACAACTACAAGATAGAAATGAAGTTGAGGTAGCTCGATTGAGAAAGAAAGTCATCTCAGCCACAATGAAAAGTAACAAAATAATCAAAGAGTTTGCAGAAGAAAGAGAGCATTGTTACACGACTATGGCTCGATTAGAGTTCGAGTTACAACAGCTACAGAAAGAGAACCAACAAACCTTAGACGCTCGCTCCAAACATATCAGCATGTTACTTCAAGAAAAAGGGGTCATTCGAGAAAATATTGTCCATATTGCTCAGTACATCACCAGAAAATGCCAGTTGTGTGAAGATATGTCCCATGAAACATTTGCATCAGCCGTGAAGTTCTTTGTGAAGCAAGTCATGTCCGACCTAGATAGGCTCCAAAGTGGATTGCCATATAGGCCCGCAGCAAGACCGAACGACGTCTCACAGCCATTAGGAACATTAATGTACTCACAAGGCATGCATTTTGTATTCGCAGTAGCACAACATCACTTTGAAAATCAATGTTTTCAGTATCAATGAAAAGATCAAAGAAGTTGTTGCTAATCTTTATCCGCTTTATATCAATTGTCTGAGCGATAGGCAAATATGTAGGAACAAAAATCAATAAAGAAACAAGAAAAGAAAAAAAAAAGAGAAAAAGAAAGATGAATGAAAAAAAAAGAAAAAAAAAAGAGAAGAGAAAAAGAAAGAAAGAAAAGAAATGAATGAATAAGAAATGGATGTTGATTCAAAATGGAATAAGTGCCGGGATAATGCAT
This sequence comes from Nicotiana noctiflora, assembly GCA_032618575.1. Lineage (NCBI taxonomy): Eukaryota > Viridiplantae > Streptophyta > Magnoliopsida > Solanales > Solanaceae > Nicotiana > Nicotiana noctiflora. The sequence goes on from JASVEL010008551.1 coordinate 640,096, forward strand.
AATGATCAAAGGCAAAAGTTGTTATTTTTAATCAATGTATCTTATCCCTATATGTATTAACTATTAACAAGTATTGTTGTTTATGAGAATCAGATTTCAGCTGGCAACTATTACTCTGGAAAATCATCACTACAACACACGATCAAAACTATGACTAAGGTTGTGTCTCGAGAAATTGAGCCAACTATCATGGAGCCAGTACAAAAAGATGAGGTTGTGGATGTTGCGGGGATGAAGGAGGAGATGTATAAGCTTAAGCAGCAAATGTTGGAAATGTACCAAGCTTGGTCCAGGGGTCAACCTTTACCCACACATTCAGCCAATCCAGCATATGTCCCTCCTGCCAATCCTAATCCCGAGCCACCTACCATGAACTCGTCCTTCACATACCCGAATTACCATCATTACTATGCCACCACTTCGCAAGCACCACCACCACTGTCCAAACAAATTCCATCTCAACCACCGTAAGTCACCCCGGTGTATGTGGCACCACCACCTGTTGCTCTGTATAAATCGTCAAGTGAACCAGTGTTCCATGTGCAAGACACCCATTACTATCCGCCGGAACCGACATTTAGGCAGCATGTCTCCTATACCCCACGGATGGAGACGACGAAAGAAAAGCCCGTCAAGAACTTGGAACAAGAGGAAATGGCACAGAAGATGAGGAGTTTAGAACAATCTCTCCGTAACATATAAGGTCTAGGAGGCCAAGTGAGCGTAGCATATAAAGATTTGTGTTTGTTCCCAGAAGTACAGCTCCCGGTTGGATTCAAGCTACCTAAATTTGACATGTATGATGGACACAGGGATCCTGTAGCCCATCTCAGAGGTTATTGCAGCAAGATGTGTGGTGTAGGGGGAAAAGATGAACTTTTGATGGCATACTTTAGTTAGAGTCTGGGCGGTTCTGCGCTGGAGTGGTATACACGTCAGGATCACACTAGATGGTTCATCTGGGACAATCTAGCTCAGTCATTTGCTAACCACTTCCAGTACAACTTGGAGATAATTCCAGACAGGTTGTCACTTACCAAGATGGAAAAGAAGCCCAGAGAATGTTTTCGGGAGTACGGCTTTAGATGGAGAGAACAAGAGGCACGAGTGGATCCTCCTATGAAGGAGACTGAAATGGTAGATTGTTTTTTGCAGGCCTTAGAGCCTACTTAGTATGGCCATCTGGTGTCGGCTATTGGTATGAATTTCAATGAAGTAGTAAAAATGGGGAGTTTTTGTAGAGGAAGGACTGAAAACCAACAAAATCATGAGTTTTTGTGCTATCACGGCCACGAATTAGGCGATATAGACCGGAAATGGAGGATCTATTTGTAAGAAGAAGAAATAAGAGGTTTCGGTTGTAGATAGTAGACGATGGACTCGGAGCCAAAATACATACCATCACCCACCTCGCCCATACCAATCATACTCGCCAGCACCTTACAACCCACCTCTACCATATTATCCACCCACTACTCCACATTATCCCATCCCACAAACTCAACATTACCCATCGCCTCCACATGTATGGCAAGCCCAAGCTCCAAAAAACGTCTATCATACACAAAACACCTACCCTCCTTCCAGAACCTACAAGAACCCAAATAGAACCAGCTTCCGACCTGATCCAGAAATGAGAAACAGAGCCCAAACGAAGAAAACATTCACCCCACTAGGGGAGTCTTATACCAGCCTCTATCATCATCTCAAAGAGTTGGGAATGCTAAACCCGATTGAGCCAAAACTTCCTAACCCACCGCCCAGAAACATTGACCAGTCAGTCAAATGTGACTATTGCTCCGGGGCACCGGGGCACCGGGGCACGATACTGAAAATTGTTGGCACTTGAAATCTACTATACATGAGCTCATTGACAGTAGGAGGATTTAGCTACAGGCTCTAGAGACTCCAAACATTACTCAAAATCCACTACCAACTCATTTTGAGACACACATGATAGAGTTAGAACAAGAAGAGAGCAGCAAGAAGCCGTCCCAATCAGTAATGATGATAAAGGCCAACAGTAAAGTGGAGAAAGAAGTTAAGAAAGAGAAAGCGACAACCAAGTTGCCAGCAAAAAAGCCGCCAGTGGTTGAGACTATGAAAATTGTGGAGCCAGGGGCCAAGCCGTTGTTGATAGTGAAAGGAGCATACATGGAACCGGTGGTCATAAAGCTGATGGTGCAAACGCCGGTGGTAAATACTAAAGCCATACCTTGGAACTATAACAAAGTCACAATAATGTACAGAGGAAAAGAAGTTACAGGGTAGGTCAATAAAAAACATGGCCTCACTCGTTCTGGGCGGTGCTTTGCCCCGGAAGAGTTAAGGAAAATGAAGGTGGTAAAGGAAAGTCATGTGAAGAACCAGGTCTCTGAAAAAGAAGCAGATGAGTTTTTGAAGAAGATAAAAGCTCAAGAATATTCAATAGTAGAGCAGCTCAGGAAAACTCCTGCACAAATTTCATTACTTTCATTTCTAATTCACTCAGAGGAGCAGAGGAAGGTGCTACCGATGATTCTGAACGAAGCACATGTCCCCGAAAAAATCTCAGTCTACCATCTTGAAAAGATCACCAACAAAATTTTTAAGTCGAACAAGATAACATTCTCGGACAATGAATTGCCTGTTGAAGGGACTGAACACAACAAGGTACTCTATCTTACCGTCAAAAGTGAAGAATCAGTGGTTACTCGGGTTTTAATAGACAACGGGTCGAGTGCAAACATTTGTCCACTTTCGACTCTCAGAAAATTGAAGATTAATCCTGACAGAATTTGTTGAAGTAGTGTGAGTGTTCGGGGGTGTGACAGAGGAAGCAAAAATACCTTGGGAGATATTGTGCTAGAAGTCACCATTGGGCCGGTAGACTTTACCATGAAATTCCAGGTGTTGGACATCACTGTGTCTTATAATATATTGTTGGGACGGCCATGGATCCATGTGGCCAAAGCCGTACCATCATCCCTACACCAAATGGTAAAGTTTGAATGGGAACAACAGGAAATTATGGTGCATGGAGAAGAAGACGCTTGTAATACCATAATTCCTTTTGAGGAAGTCGAGGGGGACAAGGGCCCATGGGTGTATCAGGTGACAGACACTGTGGTAGTTAACAAGATAGCCGAAGGAGAAAGCATGCCAATTCCTGTAGTAGCATCTACCATAGTAATGGTAGCTAGAGAGATGATCAGAAATGGGTTCAAACCGGGAAAAGGTTTGGGGATAGCTTTACAAGGAATAACACAACCTGTCCATCTATCGGGAAAAAATGATACCTTTGGCTTGGGCTTTAAACCTTTCTACACCGACATCCAGAAAGCCAAAAGAAACAAGAAGAAAAGTTGGACACTCCCGAAACCAGTCCCAAAATTATCCGACACCTTCACTAAGCCTGGTACACAACGACATTTGAGGGCTACTGCGTCAAGATATGCTGAGATAAGGCCAGATGCGGAACTCCTCGCAAGGTTTGAAATGTTATTTGGGGATGTGAACGTGTTGGAGATGGGCGAGGGGACCAGTAAGATGGATAGCCAGTTCTTGGGGCCCAGTGTCGCACTCAATAATCGGGAAGTCACTCCTTTCCCAATCAGGAGGGAGTCTTGGTACTTAGTTTCCAAAAATATATCATCCTTTCCCAAATGCAATTTTATTTTTGTAATCCCCACACCCGACTGAAATCAAATGTATCCAACCTCTGTCATCTTTTTGGACAATATCAATGAAATGCAATCTCTTTTTATTTCTTCATTTTTGATTTATTTTTATTAATTTTTTTTCTTCCTTTTGTACAGTTCAATATGCGCTGATTCTGATGACATGTCATGCATGAAGGATTCCCGGCCCAGTTTTGACAATCGAATTATTATACAAGAAATTGAAAATGAGAGTGAAATAGAATATGAAGATGAGGAAATAGTGGAGGAAATAAGTAAAGACTCGAATCAATATGAGGAAAAACCCAAACCGAACTTAAGTGAGACAAAATATATTAATTTGGGGAATGAGGATAATGTCCGGGAGACAAAAATCAGTGTACACCTAGAAGCATCCCTCAGAGAAGAGCTAATAAAGCTATTGCATGAATACAAGGACATCTTTGCCTGGTCCTACGATGACATGCCCGGACTTAGCACTGATTTGGTGGTACACAAGTTGCCTATTTATCCCGAATGCCAGCCGGTAAAACAAAGGTTGAGAAAGTTCAAAACGGACATCAGCGTGAAGATAAAAGAAGAGGTGAACAAGCAGTTTGAGGCGAAGGTCATACGAGTTACCAAATACCCTACCTGGTTAGCGAATATTGTGCTAGTTCCAAAGAAAGACGGATAAACTAGGGTGTGTGTTGATTGCAGAGACCTCAACAAGGCCAGTCCAAAGGATGACTTTCCATTGCCAAATATCCACATAGTAATCGACAATTGCGCCAAACATGAAATTGGCTCTTTTGTAGATTCATATGCAGGTTATCACTAGATCCTAATGGACGAAGAAGATGCAGAGAAAATATATTTTATCACGCATTGGGGAACATACTGCTATAGAGTTATGCTGTTTGGGTTAAAGAATGCCGGTGCTACTTAAATGAGGGCAATGACCACAATGTTTCATGACATGATGCATCGAGAAATTGAAGTGTATGTGGATGACGTCATCATAAAGTCCAAGAAGCAACATAATTATGTCAAGGATTTGAGGAAGTTTTTCCAAAGAATCCGGAGGTATAATCTTAAACTCAATCCTGTGAAATGCGCTTTTGGAGTACCTTCAGGGAAGCTATTGGGATTTATAGTAAGTCGGAAAGGCTTTGATGCCTCTGCCGAAGAACAAAAAGGAAGTAATGAGCTTACTAGGCAGGCTGAATTACATTAGCCGGTTCATCGCTCTGTTGACATCAACATGTGAGCCTATCTTCAAGTTGTTAAAGAAACATGCAACAGTGAAATGGACCGATGAATGTCAGGCAGTCTTTGATAAAATCAAGGAATATTTGGCAAATCCTCCAATGTTAGTTCCTCCGGAGCCGAGAAGACCTTTGATCTTATATTTGACAGTGCTTGATAACTCCTTCGGCTGTGTATTGGGGCAGCACGATGAGACCGGCAAGAAAGAGCAAGCTATATATTACCTTAGTAAGAAGTTCACATCCTACGAGGTAAAATATACTGAGCTAGAGAGAACATGCTGCGCATTAACCTGGGTGGCTCAGAAATTAAAGCATTATCTGTCAGTATACACTAAATATCTGATATCACGGTTAGATCCTCTAAAGTATATATTCTAGAAGCCCATGCCTACGGGGAGACTTTCCAAATGGCAGATTCTGCTCACAGAATTTGACATCATTTATGTAACACGTACAGCAATGAAGGCGCAAGCAGTTGCAAATCACTTAGTATAAAATCCGGTGAATGATGAATATGAGCCCCTAAAGACATATTTTCCGGATGAGGAGGCAATGAATGTCGAAGAAATGGAACAAAGTAATAAGCCAAGGTTGGAAAATGTACTTCGACGGATCCGTCAACAGTAAAAGAGTTGGGATTAGAGCAGTGCTTATTTTAGAAACGGGTCAACTTTATCCCGTTACCGCTCAACTTTGATTTTTCTGTACCAACAATATGGCCAAATATGAGGCGTGTATATTAGGATTAAGGATGGAAATAGATATGGGTGTTCAAGAGATTTTGGTCATGGGTGACTCGGATCTTTTGATACATCAAATTCAGGGAGAATGGGAGACAAGAGATTTGAAATTGATACCTTATCGACATTGTCTACATGAATTGTCCCAAAGATTCCAATCCATAGAGTTCAAACATATCCCAAGAATGCACAATGAAGTAGCAGATGCTCTGGCCACACTATCCTTTATGTTGCATCATCCGGATAAAGCCTATATAGACCCACTTCAAATGCAGGTGTATGATCAGAATGCTTACTGTTTTGCTGTGGAATGAGAGTTTGATGGGGAACCGTGGTATCATGATATCAAGGAATACTTGAAGAGAGTAAAGTACCCAGAACAAGCCACCAGAGATCAGAAAGGAGCTGTAAGACGCTTAGCGAATGGCGTTTTCCTCAGTGGAGGAATTATATATAAAAGAACACCTGACTTGGGTTTGATGAGATGTGTGGATGCGCAACAAGCTCATGTGATTATGACTGAGGTGCACGCTGGAGCTTGCGGACCTCATATGAGCGGGTATATCATAGCGAAGAAGATTTTGGGAGCGGGATATTATTGGCTCACCATGGAGCGGGACTGTATCAGGTATGTGAAGAAATGCCACAAATGCCAAGTACATGGAGATTTAAATCACTCCCCACCTTATGAATTGTATACGATGTCTGCACCTTGGCCATTTTTCGCCTGGGACATGGATGACATCGGACCAATAGAGCCTGCAACTTCTAATGGACATAGATTTATCTTGGTCGCGATTGACTACTTTACTAAGTGGGTGGAGGAAAAAACATTCAAGGCGGTGACAAAGAAAGCTGTGGTGGATTTTGTGCATGAAAATATTATATGCCTATTTGGAATTCCCAAAGTAATTATCACAGACAATGAGTAAAATCTGAACAGTCACCTCAGGGCGGAAGCATGTCAGAGATTTAAGATCCTGCATCATAATTATACACCTTATAGGCCAAAGGCAAATGGAGCAGTAGAGGCTGCAAATAAGAATATAAAGAAGATCCTCAGGAAAATGGTAGAAGAGTCTAGACAATGGCATGAGAAGCTGCCTTTCGCTCTTATGGGTTACCACACGACAGTACGTACCTTCATTGGTGCCACACCCTATTCACTGGTGTATGGGACAGAGGCTGTTATACCCGCAGAGATCGAGATACCATCACTTCGAATCATATCTGAAGCTGCGATCGATGATGATGAGTGGGTAAAAGCCTGATTAGAACAATTAAATATGATCGATGAGATGAGGTTAGCAGCGGTTTGCCATGGGCAATTATATCAACAAGGAATGGCCTGAGTGTCACACCTCCCTTTTTACTACCCCACATGCACACATACCTGAAAAGAGGCTTTTGTATCGATCCGTTTGGAAAGATACGTAGGGTATACCTCAGCATTCAAATACCCGAGACGGATATAACAACGAAGAGGACGGAATTTTTCCACATAAAGGACAATCGGTTTGGGATTTTTATTTAATTATAAGAGTCGACACTTGGGAAGATAATGGTGTCCCAAGTCACCAGTTAATCCCGAATCCTAGGAATTTCACTCTGTTATTACAGTCCGCGAAACAAAGACCTGGATAAGGAACTTTGTTAACCAGGGAGAAGGTGTTAGGCATTCCCGGATTCCGTGGTTTTAGCACGGTCGCTCAATCATCATTCTCGAATCTTATTTGACTTGTTATAGATTTTAACAATATGCATGTGCTTTTACTTTTAATATTTTTAAAGAATTGCGACATCGTGAAAACGCACTTCGGGTCACACCGCAACCAGTACGCCTGTGACCTTTAGTACATTTAGGCTTTGCCGCGATTTTGGATTTGAGTCATTCCAAGTGCACACTCGTATTTAAGGAATGTATATTAAATCATGCCTAATAGAGTCTATCGGCTTTTAATTCTTTTGGGAGAGGCTATGAAGTTTACTAGTAGCCTTCCCGATTCTATCTATTCATTATTTTATTACTAAGGAGGCCCCACTATTGGTGTCATATGAGGCTCATCCCGATTAATTCTTTATAGTTCAACCCTATCGTTTAACTACATTTTCTATATATGTTTTTTCCTTAATTATTTATTATCATTTCAGAATTGGACCCAGACCGTTGTTATTGCTTTACTGGGCCTGGGCCTCTGCACCCTTATTTGATGAGTGCTGGGCTTGCCCAGGTCTTAGAGACCCAGGATGTCTTCAAGCTTCTGCTCGACAGCCCAGTTAATTTCGTATCACAGTTCAGGCCCACATTACATATAGGGCCCAAACCAAATGGGAACAATAATAATAAGAATAGAAATGGGAAACTTATAACAGAACAATCATATAACACCAAGAATGAGTTCAATTGCATTTTATTCATCAAAAAAGACAATCACGATACAAACTGTTAATGTTAACTTTGGATCACGACTATTTATTGTACATGAGGATTGAATTATAAGACCATTTCTATCTTCGATCCCTAATATTGAATTTACACTAACATCTGAGTTATTTACTAGTTGAAAGATTTAAGAAATGGTTTAATTATATATGAGGTTTGATCAAAATGAACTGTTCAACTAATTATCTATGGTATCTAGGTTATCTAAAACTAAGATGAGTTATTCATAGATGCGCAATTATACCACTGGTTTCATTATGAGCTAAGCTTTTTGACATCACAAGTCCGGTTCTAATTGAGTTGTTACGTCATCTGGTTGTTTCCCTTTTTAAACTTACTAAAATCTGAACTTTAGTTTCTAAAACAAACTAACTAGGTGAGCATGATTTAAATAGTCCAATCACTCAATTATACAACTCGAGTACCTACATTTAAGTGATTCAAAAACTTTAGCATAACTATACTATTGATTTTACTATGACTTAGCTCATTACAATGTTATTAACCCGATTATGAATGAATCATGGCTTGATCTAAGGTTTTTCTTCTTCGAAGCTTATCTATTTTAACTACAGATCTAGAATATATGATTAACTATGTGATTAAGACTTACGATGCTACTGTGAAGAACAGTTAACGATTTGAAACTGTGATTAGCTAACTTATATTTTGAAGTTTTACCTATTTAAACTAGGTAATATACTATCTACACTACACTTCCACCATTAATCTATCTATTACACTGTTTTTGTTTTTTTTTTGTTTTTCTACTAATACACACTACACTACATTTAAATTACAGATCTAAACTACTAAACCAGTAACGAAAAGAGTAAACTACAAAATAACAGATAATGTTTGACACTTGATCTTCATTTCTATTCAGCAATTCAACGTTGCATCTTCAAATCGAACAAGGAATGTACCTGAATCAGCAAATATAAGCCAATGAGTTATAGGGGATTAAACAAGTAATGAGCAACAGACTCAAAACGGCAATGCAACCGTGAAGATGAATCACAAACGAACAGAAAACCACAGCAACCGGGCAGATAAAAATCCAAACAGAACTGGAGCATAAAATGACAAGAACAGGCAACTAAGCCAGTAACTATTACTCAAAATAATGCAGGAAATTGTTTGCTATTCACTACGATATTTTTCTCTGATTTCTCTATTGAAAAACCAGCCTCTATATCACTCTTGTTGGGGGTATTTATAGGTGTAGGAATGGCAGATTTCTTGGGGAGAAAGAATGGAATTAAATCCCACTTCTCCCCATTTAAAATTGCTAAATCTACACTTACACCCTATTTTCTGTTAAAAGATCCCTTCCAGCATGTACTGGAAGGTTCTTTTTGATTCTTTTCCTAAGATTTTACCGAAGTATCCCTATTGGTTATAGATTTTTACTGATTTCCCTTTTAAGGGATAACATTATACCCTTTAATCTCTGCAAAATTGCAGAAATCAGGGGTACAAATGACTCCCGTTTCCCTATGTGTTTATGTAATTCACTACTTTACCAATTTGGATTCCTTTTATGCCCTTAAAGAAATTGCTGATTTACCCGACCTACCTATGTCAGGTTTTCAGCATTTTGGACTTATTTAACTAATGGCCAGTCCTTGCATTGGTATTTAAGGTCTGGCCAGTTCTATCTTTAAAGAACTATTTCCAACATAACCAATTTTGTTTCATTTTCAGTTAATTAAGACCTTTTATTTCATTTTTAAAGTAATTGTAGGACTAGCCTTCTTTATTGTTGTACTTAACCTATTTAAGATTCAGCCAGTCTCAAGTTGAGACTTGGCTTGGGTAATTGAGACCCATTTGCTGAACACAGGCTGAGCTAAAGCCTTTGCAGACTTAGCTACCTGTGATTCAGGGCTCAAATGAGCCTTGTTAAGTCTGAACTTGCAGACTTAACCAATCTTTTACATAACTAACCCCTTTAAGGTGGGCCAGTGTGCTGGAGCTTGTAGAGTTGGCCAATTTGCAAAATTGACCACTCTTGGTCACTTATTTATCTTATAACCTATTGTTGTTTGATTTTTAGTTTTAACCTGTTTCAAATCTAGCCATTTTATGAAACTTAGCACTAATAGCTATAACCAATTCCCCTAAGGGTAATGGGTATTAATCACTGCTCATCCTAACAATAAACTATTGCAAACTCAGTCATTTCAACATACAATTGCACACATAGCCACATGAGACCAAACATTGTGCATCAATCAATTAAAACTCAGAAGGGAAATTTGATAGTGTTGAATCTTAATCAATCAATTCAGATAACCCAATTTCATGTAGCAAAGTGTCAATTAATATCAATCAGACTTAGTTTCAGCTAATTCATGTCAGATGATACATTGAAAAACCCTAAAAACCTTTAAAGTTCATGGGCATAGACACACATAGAAGATAAATCTCATAAAACAATCAACAGGAGATAAAACATGGCTCATTTTAGACATAAGGACAATGGAATTTAACTGAACAACATAAGCATGGTGATCAGAATCTTGTCACGGCCAAAATCCGGCCGGGATGGCGCCCAACAATTAAGCTAGGCCAGCCAGACCAACAGTTGATTATCACAATGAATATCAACCCCAAAAGGACATCCCAAGAAGAATATATGAGTCAAAGAACTCCAATAATAATAATAATGTATAAAGTACTGAGAAGGATGAAAACAACTCACACTCCCAGAGATCCGGAGTCACAAGTCTAGAGCCTCTAACAAAACCCAACAGAAATAGAGAATAATGTAGAGAAATACTCAAGTCGGAATATAAATAACAACTGAAAAGAGGAGGAGAAGCTAGGTTCTGCGAACGTCGGCAGCTACCTCAGGAACTCGGTATGACTCTGCAACGCTCGAAAAGCCTGTCTTATTCTCCTGAGTACCTGAGTTTTCACACAAAAGGTGCAGGGAGTAGGGGTGAGTACTAAGTACTCAGTGAGTAATAAATATATATATAAGCAGCTGAAAGAAGGAAACCCACTGAATACCACAATAAGCAGCTAAACTACAGTACGAATCTTCTACGAACTAGCATCAACAGTATAATATAGCTACCATAGAATAATTTAACAAATAAAGATGCAATGCAATGAACATAACCGCTATGGCGCATATCCCGATCCATTTAACGTCGACGACGCTCACTGGGGGTGTGTACAGACTCCGGAGGGGCTCCTACAGCCCAAGCGCAATACTGCTGCGGCGTGCAGCCCGATCCTCATATCAACCGCTGCGACGTGCAGCCCGATCCTCATATCAACCAGATAAGTCACAAAGATAGTTCATTTTTCTTAATTCCAGTTCCCACTTCATAATTTATGAAAAGTACTTTAACTTTTATTTAATTTGCAAAAACCGGTGACTTAACATTTCAATAGTGTGATTTCAATTCCAGGACTGAGATAAGTGATTAATCAAGTACAGCTATCACATAAATATTATCCCCTAGAGATTCTACAGGTCGGCACAAGGCCCCAAACAAGGCTTACAGCCCACAGATATGTCAACACAGTGTATTTCCATCACTAACACCATATTATTTATCTCTGGGAATGGACCAAGTCTCAATCCCCAGTCACAATCAATTCCGCACCTGCCACGGGGTGCGAGCCACGCCCTACTAGCGTCACAATGTGCTAAGCCAAGGTTTCGAAACCTCAGGCTACCATATACACAAACTACTCACCTCTAGCTGGTCGTAGACTCGTCCGCAATGCCCTTTCCTTTGGAATTTGCTGCCTCGCATGTAGAATCTATTCAAACCACAATAATTGTGTCATTTATGGGTCAAATAAACATAACCCATTTCAATTTACATGAAAAACTCATAATTACGCTACGTTGGTAAAAACCCGACCCCGTGCTCGCTGTCCGAAAAATTAAGAAAATTATACCAATGCGATCCTCGTCTCGCCACGAGTCCGTGCATATAAAATTTATCAAAATCGGAGCCCGTTTGACCCCTCAACTTTCACTTTTTATCTTTCTAAATTCAAAGCCCTAACCACCATGTTTTTCACTTAAAGTAACAGGTTTTTGGGGCGTTTAATCCATGAAATTGCATTAAAACAACATAGTTTGGGTTTAGGAACCCTTACCTGATGATTTCCCACTGTTCCTCCTTGAAAACCCTCGAAGTTTGCCTCTACCCGAAGTTAAAAGTGTGTGTTTAAGGTCTGTAATTTCGATACTCTAACATAATTAATCACTGCGATTTCTGCTTCTGCGGAAACTTAACCGCTAGAGCGAGTCCTCTTCTGCGGATACTTGTCGCTTCTGCGACATCCCACCATAAGGTGAGGACCGCTTCTGCGGTTCCTTACTTGCCTCAGCGAAGACGCGCCCGTGGAGCCCATTCCGCTTTTGTGCAGCGGATTCGCTTTAGCGAGCCCGCTTCCGTGAGCAGACCTCCGCTTCTGCGGAGTTCACCTGGGGAGGCCCTGTCCGCTCCTGCGACCTTTTGGTCGCTTCTGCGAAGCCGCTTCTGCGGTTCCATATCTACAGAGGCGAAAACACTAGACGCAGAAATCCCAGACCTGCTGTAAGTCCAAAAATCTCCCGTTTAACCTCCCGAAAACATCCCGAGGTCCCCAGGACCCCAACCAAAACCAGCAACATACTCCAAAACATGATACGGACTTGTTCCAATCTTAAAAACAACATCCTGTGAGCACGTGATATTTACCCTATATATGAGTTATTCCCACAAAATTCAAAATAAACAATTTTTCCTTATTTTTTTACAATTTTGCGTATTAATTAGTTGCATGAAAATTCATATAAAAATACAAAAATATGCATTTGCATTTAGGAATTTAATTTCACATTTTTTAGTATCAATTTATTTTAGAACAAAACAACAACAACAACAACTACCCAGTATGTTCCCACAAAGTGGGGTCTGGGGAGGGTAATACGTACACAGGCCTTACCCCTACCCGAAAGGGTAGAGAGGCTGTTTCCGGCCGACCCTCGGCTCAGGAAAAGAGAGAGAAAATCAACAAACAAAACAAAACAAAACAATGTTAGTAAATCCGGGATAAATCAAATAAATAATTATCTAAACATAAAACCAAAAGTAGAATGACATGCAATAATACCAATCGGTTACTACCATAAGAGGCACAACACAATACATTAATTAACTATAGAGATCGCTACCAAACCCCACTTAGCCCCTAACAGAAGTACTAAGAATTCTAGAAGGTCCTACCCTACAACCCTAATACTAGACCTCCAAACTTTCCTATCAAGGGTCATGTCCTCGGAAATCCCCATTCTAGCCATATCCTTCCTAATCACCTCACCCCAATACCTCTTAGGCCTCCCTCTGCCTCGACTCGCGCCAACCACCGCCAGTCGCTCGCAACTCCTCACCGGTGCATCAGGGCTTCTCCTCCGCACATGCCCAAACCACCTGAGTCTCGCTTCTCGCATCTTCTCATCCACCGGGGCCACCCCCACCTTCTCCCGAATAACTTCATTCTTAATCTTATCTAATCTGGTGAGCCCGCACATCCACCTGAGCATCCTCATCTCCGCAACTCTCATTCTCTGGACATGAGAGTTCTTCACGGGCCAACACTCCACCCCATACAACATGGCAGGTCTAACCACCGCTCTATAAAACTTCCCCTTGAGTTTCTGTGGAACTTTCTTGTCACACAAGACTCCCGATGCGAGCCTCCACTTCAACCACCCCGCTCCTATACGGTGAGTGACATCCCCGTCAATCTCTCCGTCCCCTTGAATCACTGATCCAAGATATCTGAAACTGTCCCTCTTGGCTATGACCTGAGATCCCAGCTTCACGTCCCAGCCTACTTCGCTCGACTCGGCGCTAAACTTGCATTCTAGATATTCTGTCTTAGACCTGCTTAGTTTAAAACCCTTAGACTCGAGGGTCCGTCTCCAGACCTCCAACCTCGCATTAACACCAGCCCTCGTCTCGTCTATCAAGACTATGTCGTCAGCAAAGAGCATACACCATGGCACATCCCCTCGAATATGGCGAGTTAGAGCATCCATTACCAAGGCAAATAAGAGAGGGCTTAACGCAGATCCTTGATGTAGCCCCATAACCACCGGAAAATGGTCCGAGTCGCCACCCACCGTCCTAACCCTAGTCTTGGCTCCATCATACATGTCTTTGATCACTCCGATGTAGGCTTCTGGCACGCTCTTCGCCTCCAAGCATCTCCACAGAACCTCTCTAGGGACCTTATCGTACGCCTTCTCCAAGTCGATAAACACCATATGCGGGTCCTTCCTCTTATCCCTGAACAGTTCCACCACCCTCCTCACAAGGTGGATAGCTTCTGTAGTAGAGCGACCCGGCATGAAACCAAACTGGTTCACAGATATAGATGACATCTCCCTCACCCTCGCCTCGATCACCCTCTCCCAGACCTTCATGGTGTGACTTATTAATTTGATACCCCTATAGTTGTTGCAACACCGGATATCCCCTTTGTTTTTGTACAAGGGAACCACTGTACTCCATCTCCACTCCTCCGGCATCCTCTTGGTCCTAAAGATCACATTGAACAACCTGGACAACCACTCCACTCCCGACCTACCCATGCATTTCCAAAACTCCACCGGAATTTCGTCTGGCCCAGTCGCTCGACCCCTACTCATCCTACGCAACGCCCTCAAGACCTCCTCCTCCTTAATGCGCCTGCAGTGCCCGAGGTCTCTAGGACACTCCGAATGCCCCAGCTCCCCTAGCTCTAAGACTCGATCCCCCTCTTCGTTAAGCAGGTCTCGAAAGTATTCCCGCCATCTCCGCTTGACTTGCGACTCCCCCGTCAGAACCCTACCATCCTCGTCCTTGATGCACCTAACTTGGTCTAGATCCCGCGCCTTCCTCTCCCTCACCTTAGCCAACCGGAATAACTTTCTGTCCCCGCCTTTCTCCCCCAATTCCTCGTACATGCGCCCAAACGCTGCATTTTTAGCTTCCGTGACCGCTAGTTTGGCTTCCTTCCTCGCCACCTTGTAGTTCTCCTTGTTCGCTCTCCTTTCTTCTTCGCTTGAGCTCCCTGACAACTTAGCAAACGCCGCCTTCTTCGCCTCCACTTTTCCTTGGACTACCTCATTCCACCACCAGTCACCTTGGTGCCTGCCTGAATAGCCCTTGGCTACCCCAAGCACATCCCGCGCAGCCTCCCTAACCAGGTTCGCCGTCACTGACCACATTGCGTCCGCTTCCCCAGAGCTACTCCAAGCTCCCCCATCAACTAGCTTCCTCTCCAGCTCCCGGGCTTTCTCCTTAGTCAAAGTTCCCCATCTAATCCGCGGTCGGCCCCGAGAACCCCTCATCTTCCTCTTCACCCAGAGACCTACATCCATCACTAGGAGTCTATGAAGAGTTGAAAGGGACTCTCCCGGAATAACCTTGCAATCCTTGCACAACCCTCTATCGCTCCTTCTGAGGAGGAGGTAATCAATCTGAGTCCTCGCCGTGGAACTTTTGAAAGTAACAAAATGCTCCTCCCTCTTCTGAAATGACGAGTTCGCGATCAAAAGCTCTGAAGCCCTAGCGAAATCAAGCAGCGAAGTGCCCCCTCCGTTCCTAACCCCAAAGCCAAAGCCGCCATGCACCTCACCGTAACCACCAGCATCCGCCCCAATATGACCATTAAAGTCCCCTCCAATAACTAACTTCTCGGATTGGGGAATACTACTCACCAACTCATCCAAGCCCTCCCAAAAACGCCTTTTAACCTCCTCAGCTAGGCCTGCATGCGGCGCGTAAGCGCTAATGACATTGAGAACACTACCGCCAATAACCCAGTTTAATAGACATTAACCTATCATCCACTCGCCTAACCTCAACCACGGACTCCCTAAGATTCCTATCTACCAAGATACCTACTCCATTCTTACCCCTCTCAACCCCGAAGTACCACAACTTAAACTCATCTGCATCCCTCGCCTTCGTCCCTTTCCACCTAGTTTCCTGCACACATGCTATGTTGACCCTCCTCTTCTGGAGAATCTTTGCCAACTCAATGGACTTACCCGTTAGTGTGCCTACGTTCCACGACCCGATCCTCAATCTCTGGGCGTCCTTTAACCTCTTCCCACCCAAACCTCCCGTCCTACCCACAGGACCGCTCCATGCCCCCCTGCTCACCTCCTCCCCCACCCCCCGAGGACATGACCTTACAGTACCATCCTCCGCCGCGGCCACTATCCCTCCAACAGACTACGGTAAAAGAGACGAACTTTAATAGAATTACGCAAAAGGATGCTTGCTAGATAACGATAGAGTAAACCACACACACTGTGCTAGTTAAAATACGTAAAAAGACGTACAGAATAAACAAGAGATCGGGAGGTACCAACTCCCGGTGGAAAAACCTGAAAGTAAGCTTTGATGCGCCCGGGTCAACTGCCGCCAAACCTACTCGTTTTGGCCGATGTAGCTTTGCTCCTCGCTTCCAAATGCCAAAAGCTCGCCTCGTCCGCCGCCTCTAGTACCTTGTAAATCACACACAAAAAAGGGGAAAGGGGTGGGGGGTGGGGGGGACAAGAGAGAGAGTCGGAAGAGAGAGAGAAGTGGGTGGACTTACGGGGAACGACCTGTACAAAGAACAAGGAGACCAAAAAAAAGAGATAATCCCGCTGCCTCTACTGCCACTGGTCGTTAGGCAGCAAGATGTAAAGAAAATAACAAAAATGGTCCATCTTGCATTTTTAGTTTAAATATGTTTTAGTTTGCATTTTTACGAATGGATAGGAAATAGATTTTAGTGTCAAGCATTTTAATAAAATTAGGAAAAATAGCTAAAAAACAATTACAAATTAAATAAAATAAGTGGGCTGTCTTGGTAAAAGACCCGAATTGGGCCAATTTTCCTTAATTTTGCCTAGGCCAAACACCCAAAGCCCATCAATTAGCCCATACCCTTCCCATTAAAACCTAGACTTATACCTATAAAAATACCTAGACCTAGAAAAAGGGAGGGTAACGCCTGGTACACGGAGCTACGCAGCAAAATAGAGGACACCCCTCCTCCCACGGGACTTCTTCTAAAAAAAAGAAACAACCATTTCCATGGCTTTTTTGTGAACAAAAACAACGCCTCCCATCTTCTTCTTTAATGTTTCAACCAAAACAGACGCCAGTAGAGATGGCGCTGCAGCAAACGAGAATCCCACCTCCCTGAAGCTGTCTTTTTCCATTCCACCATCCAGCAGACCCCATCGCTCTTCTTCTTCGACCAAAACGACCACCACCACCAGACTTCACTCCATCTCCCCGCGCCGCAATTCAGCAACCTTCAACACCACCCCTGTCACCATCCTCCCTTCACATACTCACACCTACCAGCACAGTCGAAAGTCAAGACAAAATATGGTAATGTTTTCGTTTATTTTGCTCGACGTCACTTCCGAAACTGAAATGAAGTGGCGTTGAAAATCGAGTCTGCTTCTTCTATGTTTTGGTTTAACTTCAAAATCAGAAATATTGATATAAAAACAAGTTTTGTATTCTGTATTTTGTACAAAATGGGTGAAAGCTGAGGCACTGTTTGAAATTTCAGAGTTGTTGCTCGTGTTTCCGGTCGCGGCTCGTTGTCATGGTTTGAAGATCTGTTGAAATCCCTTCATTTCAGATTCGTGAGATCGAAGTAGTGACTGATACGTGATTGATTTGAAGCTCTATTTTTCACTGTAAAAGGAAGAATCCTAAGGTTCATTTCTTTCCATTTTTGCACTTCTTTGGTTTAGTTTTTGGGTGTTGATTGTGTTTGCTTGCAACTCATGCCAAAATTGTTGTGTTGAGATGATTTGTGAATGTTTCCTTTCATATTTATTTGAGTTGAGTCTGGTTTTATTTTTTTTTTATGTTAACAATTTTGAACCCTTATCTTGTGATTGTATCGATGCTTAAGTTGCTTGGAGGCAGTATTGTGTGAACTTTGAGGTTTTGATGTGGCTTAATTCTGAACTATTAGGACAGTCAAATATGTTAATAATTGTTGGTGTAAGCAAGGAAAATCATTCATTCAAGCTTGTTAATTGTTCTGATTTGCATATTGCCCTTTATAAATACCTTTGGATTAGCTTTGTAACACGTAAGTAGGAGAAGAGCAGGTGGTCTTAGTTTGAGTGATGCGATTTTTAGCTTTGCCAGTTACGAATCTCTACATTCTGAAATTCTGTTTTAGCTTTATTATAGACGTATTTAGAATTCAATACCTTTAGTGTTTAATTAATTAAATTTCTTTAAATGGACTTGGGTGTGCCATGCCAAATAAGTCTCAATTGTATGGCCCTCATTTTTTTAATCTTGAATTGACCCTTAGATCCCGAGGCGTTCCATTTAGCAAATTTCATGGCCCTCGCAAAGTTTAAACGCGTAGTTGCTTCAGGCGCGTGTAAATAAATTACTTTCCTAAATACGGGTGCGCATTTATGTGACCCAAATCTTACTCTCGGCGAAACTGAAATGCATTAAAGTCACAGGCGTACTGGTTGCGGTGTGACTCGAAATGTGTTTTCGTGACGTCGCAATTCTTTTAAAATTGAAAAGCGAAAAATTAGTAGCACCTAATTAAAATATATAAAGAAATCAGGTAAAAGCAAAAAATTGCAGTTGAGCGACCGTGCTAAAACCACAGAATCCGGGAGTGCCTAACACCTTTTCTCGGGTTAACATAATTCCTTATCCAGGTTTCTAGTTTCGCAGACTGTATTACAGACTCATAAATTTCCTCGGTTCGGGATTAAACCGGTGACTTGGGACACCATTATTTTCCCAAGTGGCGACTCTGAATAATTAAATAAATTGATCCCGTTCCGACTGTCCTTTAAGTGGAAAAACTCCTTCCTCAATTATTATTATATCCCTCATCGGGGTGTAGTATTAAATAGTGGCACATTTACGTTGTACGTATTGTGTGTGGAAAAAGGAGGTGTGACAGCTCTGGCGACTCTACTAGGGATAAATAACCCAGAACTTCGGTTTAGGGTTTAAGAATTCGAGCTCAGTTAAAATTGCTGTTTTAGCTTATATCTGATTTAATTATATGTTTTGATTAATGTGTTACATGTTTACCGCTTTGATATTGCTTGAACTGTATATATAAAACTGTGCCGAAAACCCTTCTCTTCTTTATCTTCGGGGATGTGCTTACTGGTTGAGACTCCCCTTTCTGTTAGTGTCAATACCAAAAATAAGAAAAGAGGCCGGATAAGTTACAAAGCCGATTGACCCCGCGGGTCACCGGTACGTAGCCCCCTCCTCGATCCGAGTTGTCCGCTCGGGTACACGGTCTAGTACCATTGAAAACATCAGGATATTGAGCCTAGATTTAGGACGTTTATTTGCATCATATCTGACTTAGGGGACTCAACATAGGGGTTGGGTCCGTCTAGGACAGGTGACCCGGTAACTAAAGACCGAGCATGTTATATGTTGCATTTATTTGTTCTAGATTATTATTGGCTAAATTCCTGAAAAACAAAAAAGAGAGGAAATTATAGAATAGAAAAAATATCGAAATGTCGACGAAACGCTGTCGAAAGTTTGAAAAGAAAATTTGAAAAATAGGTGGAACAATTTTGTTGAAATAATTGGTCAATTAATCTGACCGAACTACGCATGTTTGATTCTCGCCATTAGGTGGGATACGTAGGCAACCCTCATCGGGTCCAACCACCCCTTTCAAAAAAAATGTGTGTTTAATAAAATAAAAGTGATGCCATTTTTGAAAATAGCTGAATGTTCCGAAAGGACGCCGGAAGGCTATTTTTGCAAAAAATAGCCACTTTGAATCATTGTATATAATTTTGGAGCACAACATTGAAATACTCCCTCGCGGAAATGTTGAAAGGTCGTAGCCGCAAAATCAAGTTTGGGTTACCACCCTTTTCAAAAAATCAAAAAAAATGTGTGTTTAATTTTGTCAATAAAATCAAAGTGATGCCATTTTTGAAAATAGCCGAATGTTCCGAAAGGACGCCGGAAGGCCGTTTTTGCAAGAATAGCCACTTTGAGTCATTTTTAAAATAATTCGCGGGAATAGCCTTGAAAAATCCCTTGCATAAATGTTGAAAGGCCGTATCCGCAAAATCAAGGTTGAGTCATCACTTAACTTTACAAAAATAACCACTTTGTCAAATAAGCCATTACATGGCCGGAATTTTGCTGAAATAGCCACATTTTTGCATTTTTACTTCCTCAGTCTTGTGTTGGCCTGTGTCGGTGCTGAACGATGCCCCATGAGCAACCGGATGAGAAAATTTTCGAGTTTATTCTCTTAAACAAAATTTTGCAAAAAGAGCCACTTGTCCAAATAAGCCATTACATGGTCAATTTATGAAAAATAGTCTTGTGTTGGTTTATGGCGATGCCGAACGATGCCCCATGAGCCACAGGATAAAAAAAAATTTCAAGTTTACCTTTCTTAAATAAATTTTCCAAAAATAGTCATTTTGTCAAATAAGCCATTATGTGGCCAATTTTGTAGAAATAGTCATAATTGACACCAAAAAATATTCTTATTCTTGTAGAAATCTCCAGTACAAAATGTAAAAGTTTTTCAAGTTTGTAGTTGGAGTCGGATTTTACAATCTTTCTTCAAAAAGATTAAAAAAAAATCAAATAAACATCTCTTTATTTCTTGCATTAATTTGCAAGAACTACGCTCGGTCTGATTCATGCGGGGTCATGATACGTAGGCAATCCACATAGGATTCGACCATTTCCATAACCAAAAAGAAAAAAAATCGAAAAAACTACAAAAAGAAAAAAAAAAGAAAAAGAAAAAGAAAAAGAAAAAACCACAAAAAAATGAAGAAGAGAAAATAGCAGAAAAAAAACAAAGGAAATCAATAAGCGGAATACCTTGACGCTAACATGGTGGCTTCGTTTTGTTCAGAAAGTTGAGGTGGTTGGTTGTGGTAAATTGGAAAGCAAGATCCAAGGAAAATGATATCCGACATTGGAGTTGTTACGAGTGCTCAAGAGACTCAGGGTCACAGAGTTCAACAAGGGTCAACTGTGGTTGAGGAAAATTGAACACTGAAACGACAAATGACCAAAATGCGTTAAGGATGGGCCAATGGCCAAGGACAACCTTCTCATGAGTCACAATCTGCTATACAGCAAGAACAATACCACTCTCACGAGTACCACTCGTACTCGTTTGACCTTCCTGTAAACATTGAGAAGCCTACCCAAAAGAAGGTACAGGAAGAAATGGCCCAAAGATTGAAGAGATTAGAACAACAGCTGAAAAACACGCAAGAAATGGCAGGTCAAAAGAGTGTTGCCTTCAGAGATCTTTGTATGTTCCCCGATGTCCACTTGCCGCCTGGTTTCAAGGTTCCTAAATTGGAAAAGTGTGATGGACGGGGAAACCCTATAGCCCACCTGAAAAGGTATTGCAACCAATTGAGAGGTGTGGGAAGAAATGAAGAATTGCTTATGGCTTATTTTGGTGAAAGCCTCTCGGGAAAAGCATCTGAATGGTTTTGGGATCAAGACATGTCTTGTTGGTGCGTCTGGGATGATTTGGCACGAGCCTTTATCAAACAGTTTCAGTACAATATCGACGTCACCCCAAGCCGCATTTCCCTTTCTAAACTGAAAAAGAAACCAACTGAAAGTTTCAGGGAATATGCCATCAAATGGAGAGAGCAGGCAGCGAGAGCTAAGCCACCCATGAATGATCACGAGTTGGCCACTGTTTTTCTCCAAGCTCAAGAGCCGGATTACTTTCAAAACATGATATCTGCAGTTGGTCAATCATTTGAAGAAATACTCAAAATGGGAGAAATGGTGGAAGATGGTCTTAAGACAGGCAAAATTATAAGTCAAGCAGCTCTCAAAAATGCGGCTCGGGATGTCCAAAGTGAATTCAGTGATGTGAATGGGAGGGATGACGAAATCATGATGACATCAGGGTCGAGAAGAGGTCCTATGAGAACATCTCGAAGGTATATGCAACCTCATCAAGTTTTCCATGACCCTCTTAAGCATTACTACCCACCTCAGAACCCTCCATATTCTGTTGATCCAGTCCAGTATGTTGCTCAATCCTCAAAACACCCAAGAAAGCGAGCCCGAACATCACAAAATCATTACCAGCCTCCGCAAAATTTTCAAATACCTTATAACCCACATCTAAGCCATGGGTATGGAAAGGAACAGAAGTTGAAAGATAATTTTACACCAATAGGAGAGTCCTATGCAAGCTTGTTTGAGAAGTTAAAACGACATGGCATGATTGCACCCATCCCTTCAAATCGGGTGGACCAGCGTGCGAGGAGTTTTGACTCTTCCAAAAGGTGTGAATACCACTCCAATGCCCTGGGGCACGATGTTGAAAGTTGTCAGGATTTGAAAAGAGAGATAGAAAGAATGATTCAGGAAGGAATAATTGTAGTCCAAGGCAGTGGCATCCAGAACATTGCACAGAATCCTTTACTTGCACATAACGGAGAACATTTTGTGGGAATGATGCCCGGTGATGTGGGTGATGAAAATCTTCTTGGGAGGTCAACTGAAGTTGAAGATATTGAAACAGAAAGTGATCTTGGCAACATTAATGCAGAATTCAGTGGCTAGGATGCCATGCTTGTCAATTGGGAAGGCGCTCCGTCTCTTGGAGTTTTGGTGGTATATTTTTGGTGTCATCTCTTTTGCCCGGGTTATTTCAGGGTTGTAATCCGGACGTTGTCTTAAGAGTCAAAACCCTTCTATCTTTCCATTTTGCTTTGTGTAGAAATAAAATTGTTTAGCCCTGTCTAGGTTTGTAATTCTAGTATAGTCTGTTCGTCTTGTTGTTCGTCTTGTTGTTTCAATCCATCAGTTTAATACAACTCTCCGTTTCCCGTCATTTCTAGTCATTCCATTTCTAATCACTTTACAATTCTTCTCATACTGGTTTTAGCAACATGACATGCACATAATTCTAAGCCTGATTTTAAAAGTCAATGAAACAATGTTGAAGATGTAATGATACTCGGAAGAAATAAAAACATATTGGAATATTGTGAAGCCGGAATCAAGTGAACATTGGGGAAAGCGTAACATAAAGAAATGCCTTGGAAATGCATCATCGGTTTAAAGCCAAAGGCAAGAGTACCCTAAGGTTAAAGGAACCATTCGTGGTATCAAAATTGTTGCCCAATGGCACTGAGAATCGTCAAATACAGAAGGTAAAAATGTGAATCAATCAAAGGTGTTTGACCGTGTAGTTTGTACTTGGTAGGTTTTGAATATTGGAATGACGAAGGCATTTTATTCGGCTATCCAAACACTTTATCCATTGTTATCCCTTCGAGCCTTATTATACTTTTTTTTTCATATCCCTCTTTCGGAATTAACAACAAAACTGAGGATTGAGCGAGGAAATCAAATGGAGAAAAGAAGAAAAAGAAAGAAAAAAAAAAGAAGGAAAAAAAAGATAAAAGAGAAAAGAAAAGAAAAAAAAAGAGAAAAAGAAAAAGAAAAGAAAAAAAGAAAAAATCGGGAGAAGTCAAGATGCAACAATGAATACAGAAGTGGTCCGAACTACGTTTGACTTGATCCTGAAAGGGTACGTAGGCAGCCTCACTGAGGTTCAGTCACAATAAAGGAAAAATCAAAAAAAATCCACCAAGAAAGAAATTGGGGCAGAAGTTATGGTTGTTGAATAAATAAGATTCCAAAAGTTGTAATTTTAACCCACGATGAAATATTTTTGAGCCTTTATATCCTTTTTTCTATATCCCATCCAAAAGCCTACATTACGGTCCAAAGGAAGACCTTCCAATCAATCTTCAAGAAATGCCGAGTCAAGCAAATAAAGGTGAATCACATCAGGGGCAACACTCCAATACGAACAAAGGAGAATGAAGAATTCAAGATGATGAGAACCACCACGAGACTCCAAGATGAGAGAAATCAAAATGAGAGAGTCTTATCGGTGAAAACCCGCACGGGCACCGTAAGGCGACGGTGAGTCAAGAGAAAGAAAGAGCAAATGAGAGAGGCTTGATGGTGAAAACCCTATGGGCACTACAAGTCGACTAAGTATCAGATCAAAGAAATGAAGTGTTGAAGACCGGTTTCAGGTCAGAACTTGCAACAAGAGTTGAACATCAGATTTGATATTCAAAGAAGGCTGAAGTGCATGTTAAGGTCGCTAGAGTCGGTATTCACATCCGATAAATCATTCTTCTATAGGTTTTTGTTAGGAATTGTATTTTCCTTTTTTTCTATTCTTCACACCCTGTTTTACCCTCCCTCTCATTGAGTCTTTCGGGTCATAACAAGTAAAGAAATGATTTCAAAATTTGCCACCAAGCTTTCCAATTGCATAAGATGGGATTCGGCCAACACGACAATTGTCGTAAGTCAGGAAAAGACAAGGCCAGTGCTTTAAGCCAAAAGAGCAACATGTGCAATGGAGCGGGCAACAATAAAAATGTTTGGGGTTTATGCAAGACACAAAGATCGGCAAAGAGCCAATTCGGGAACAATATAATAAATGGAAACATGGGGTTTGAACAGAGAAAGGTATATATTCTGACAAAGGGAAGAGTCAGTCAAGAAACACCCAAGGTTGTCAAATGAAGTCATCAAAGGAATCGAGATCAAAGTTTGTGGGATCCGTCAAGAAAGGAACAACATACATCCCGTAAGGAAGGCGGGTTTTGAACAAAGAGAGAATGAAATGAATAGTCGGTGAGCAGGCCAAGCATTCAAGTGGAAAGTTCAAGGCCACAACCAACCACCGCATTCTAAATTGACAGAGTTTTCTTTGCTTTGAAACAGGAGCAAAAGATATTGTCAAACTGGGGCAGAAAAAATTTTCTGTCATCGGATAGTCATCCGAAGAGCATGAAGGTGAATACAATTGTTTTTGAAGATGAACAATTCAAGTTGAAAGGTAAATGAAGCAAGTATCGGAGAATGATACAATCTTAGTCTGTTGAAACTTTCTCCTAAGACAAAAGTCTTAGTCCGATGAATTTTTCACCTAAGATGAATGGATAAAATCTTAGTCCGTTGAATCTTTCTCCCAAGATAGAAATCTTGGTCTGATGAATTTTTCACCTAAGATGAATGAAAAGAATCTTAGTCTGTTGAAACTTTCTCCTAAGATGGAAATCTTAGTCTGAGGAATTTTTCACCTAAGATAAAGGGATAATGTAAAAAACGAAGGCATAATTTGAAAAGAAGAGGGCAAAAGCCGAAAAAGAAAGAAAAGTATAAATAGACCTAGTCCGAAGAGTTATCTCCTGGAGTCATAAACTCAGTTCGATGGATATTCTCCTGAGACCATACAAATGAATAGACCCAGTCTGATGAATTATCTCCTGGAGTCATAAACTCAGTCCGATGGATAATCCTCCCGAGATTACATTGAAATGGACATAGTCCAGTGAGAATCAAAATCTTAGTCTGTTGAAACTTTCTCCTAAGATTAAATGTCTTAGTCTGATGAATTTTTCACCTAAGATAACCTTCAATCACAAGGTAACACAAAAGTTTTTAATTTCATGCATTTTTAATTTCTGTTAGGCGCCCACCTTCGAATACGGGAATACTTTTCTGCATCGCATTGCACGTTTAATTTCTGTTAGGTGCCCACCTTCGAATACGGGAATACTTTTCTGCATCGCATTGCACGTTTAATTTCTGTTAGCGCCCACCTTCTAACACGGGAAAACTTTTCTGCATTGCATGTTTAATTTCTGTTAGGTGCCCACCTTCTAACAAGGGAATACTTTTCTGCATTGTACGTTTAATTTCTGTTAGGCGCCCACCTTCTAACACGGGAATACTTTTCTGCATTGCACGTTTAATTTCTGTCAGGCGCCCACCTATCTAACAACGGAATACTTTTTTGCATTGCATCTCATGCACGTTTAATTTCTGTCAGGCACCCACCTATCTAGCTAGGGAATACTTTAAGGCACCCACCTATCTAACTAGGGAATACTTTTCTGCAGTGCATCTCATGCATTTTTAATTTCTGTCCAGGCGCCCACCTGTCTAACAAGGGAATATTTTTCTGCATTGCATATAATACATTTCTTCATTTTTAAATCTTAAAAAAAATGAAATTCTAACATTCAATAACATGATGTGCCAGTCACCATACTGGGGTAGAAAAAAAAATCTTTCTTTTGTTTATTTTGCCACAAGCAGGGGTCCACCTGGAGAATGGACGCATATTTCAAAGTTGAAGAAGTTGAACAAGCTCAGGGCAATAACAAGAATGTCGATAGAAGAGAACATACAAGTTTAAGTCAACAACAAGTATGCCGTTGGAAGAATAATTTTCAAGCATCAGCAACTAGGACCCCACCTGAAATCATGGGCACTATATGTCCGGACTTGATCCAAAAGCTGAAGAAGATTGAACCAACACCTACGGTTAACAAGCATCAAGATTCAGATCAGGGTCCGCATGAAGCACCAACCAACTCAAGATCAAGTTTCAGAAGTCTCATAGATAGGAATTTTGTAACTCGTAGCTGATAGGTTTAGTTAGTCTTTCTCAATTTTGATGTAATAACGGGACAGCGGACAGGAGCCTCGGACGGAACCTCGACTCTCAACCTCGATACTCCATCACTCCCGAACTACACTGACCTGATTCCTGTTTAGCCCAGGATATGTAGGCAACCTCTTAAGCAGGGTGCGGTCAAAGCTTTTCAAAATGCTTCACAACGGAATACTCGAACGGGTAAAAATTGTTCATAGTTGCTCACTTATCTTTGCACTGAAACTCTCCGTGTTCCCGAGCAAAGAGGGGCAGCTGTGAGCACGTGATTTTTACCCTATATATGAGTTATTCCCATAAAATTCAAAATAAACAATTTTCCTTATTTTTTTTTACAATTTTGCGTATTAATTAGTTGCATGAAAATTCATATAAAAAATACAAAAATATGCATTTGCATTTAGGAATTTAATTTCACATTTTTTAGTATCAATTTGTTTTAGAACAAAATGTAAAGAAAATAACAAAAATGGTCCATCTTGTATTTTTAGTTTAAATATGTTTTACTTTGCATTTTACTAATGGATAGGAAATAGATTTTAGTGTAAAGCATTTTAATAAAATTAGAAAAATTAACTAAAAAACAATTACAAAATAAATAAAATAAGTGGGCTGTCTTGGTAAAAGACCCGAATTGGGCCATTTTTCCTTAATTTTGCCTAGGCCAAACACCCAAAGCCCATCAATTAGCCCATACCCGTCCCATTAAAACCTAGACTTATTCCTATAAAAATACCTAGACCTAGAAAAATGGAGGGTAACGCCTGGTACACGGAGCTGCGCAGCAAAACAGAGGACACCCCTCCTCCCACGGGTCTTCTTCTAAAAAAAAGAAACAACCATTTCCATGGCTTTTTTGTGAACAAAAACAACGCCTCCCATCTTCTTCTTTAACATTTCAACCAAAACAGACTCCAGCAGAGATGGCGCTGCAGCAAACGAGAATCCCACCTCCATGAAGGTGTCTTTTTTAATTCCACCATCCAGCAGACCTCATCGCTCTTCTTCTTCGACCAAAACGACCACCACCACCAGACTTCACTCCATCTCCCCGCGCCGGAATTCAGCAACCTTCAATACCACCCCTGTCACCATCCTCCCTTCTCATATTCACACCTACCAGCACAGTCGAAAGTTAAGGCAAAATATGGTAATGTTTTCATTTATTTTGCTCGACGTCACTTCCGAAACTGAAATGAAGTGGCGTTGAAAATCGAGTCTGCTTCTTCTATATTTTGGTTTAACTTCAAAATCAGAAATATTGATATAAAAACAAGTTTCATATTCTGTATTTTGTCCAAAATGGGTGAAAGCTGAGGCAGTGTTTGAAATTTCGGAGTGTTTGCTCATGTTTCCGGTCGCGGCTCGTTGCCATGGTTTGAAGATCTGTTGAAATCCCTTCATTTCAGATTCGTGAGATCGAAGTAGTGAGTGATACGTGATTGATTTGAAGCTCTGTTTTTCAGTGTAAAAGGAAGAATCCTAAGGTTCATTTCTTTCCATTTTTGCACTTCTTTGATTTAGTTTTTGGGTGTTGATTGTGTTTGCTTGCAACTCATGCCAAAATTGTTGTGTTGAGATGATTTGTGAATGTTTCCTTTCATATTTATTTGAGTTGAGTCTGGTTTTATTTTTTTTAGATGTTAACAATTTTGAACCCTTATCTTGTGATTGTATCGATGCTTAAGTTGCTTGGAGGCAGTATTGTGTGAACTTTGAGGTTTTGATGTGGCTTAATTCTGAATTATTAGGACAGTCAAATATGTTAATAATTGTTGGTGTAAGCAAGTCAAATCATTCATTCAAGCTTGTTAATTGTTCTGATTTGCATATTGCCCTTTATAAATACCTTTGGATTAGCTTTGTGACACGTAAGTAGGAGAAAAGCAGGTGGTCTTAGTTTGAGTGATGCGATTTTTAGCTTTGCCAGTTACGAATCTCTACATTCTGAAATTCTGTTTTAGCTTTATTATAGACGTATTTAGAATTCCATACCTTTAGTGTTTAATTAATTAAATTTCTTTAAATGGACTTGGGTGTGCCATGCCAAATAAGTCTCAATTGTATGGCCCTCATATTTTTTAATCTTGAATTGACCCTTAGATCCCGAGGCGTGCCATTTAGCAAATTTCATGGCCCTTGCAAAGTTTAAACGCGTAGTTGATTCAGGCGCGTGTAAATAAATTACTTTCCTAAATACGGGTGCGCATTTATGTGACCCAAATCTTACTATCGGCGAAACTGAAATGCATTAAAGTCACATGCGTACTGGTTGCGGTGTGACTCAAAATGTATTTTCGTGACGTCGCAATTCTTCTAAAATTGAAAAGCGGAACATTAGTAGCACCTAATTAAAATATATAAAGAAATCAGATAAAAGCAAAAAATTGCAGTTGAGCGACCGTGCTAAAACCACGGAATCCGAGAGTGCCTAACACCTTCTCCCGGGTTAACAGAATTCCTTATCCAGGTTTCTAGTTTCGTAGACTGTATTACAGAGTCATAAATTTCCTCGGTTCGGGATTAAACCGGTGACTTGGGACACCATTATTTTCCCAAGTGGCGACTCTGAATAATTATATAAATTGATCCCGTTCCAACTGTCCTTTAAGTGAAAAAACTCCTTCCCTAATTATTATTATATCCCTCCTCGGGGTGTAGTATTAAATAGTGGCACATTTACGTTGTACATATTGTGTGTGAAAAAAGGAGGTGTGACACATCCTAAACATCAAAATCACCCTTTCCACGCGGATTCAAGCCTAAATTTCTTCCAAACTTTCGAAACTAACATTCAATCCAAAACCCGATCAAACGACGTCCGAATGACCCGAAAATTTGCAGACATATCCAAAATCACATAACGAAGCTACAGGAATTATCGGAATTCCATTCCGACCCCCGGATCAAAATCTCAACTGCCATCCGGTTTTCGCCAAAATTCAACCTTCGCCAATTCAAGCCCAAAACTACACCGGACCTCCGAATTCGATTTTGATTGCTCTCTTAAGTCATAAATGATCCCCCGAAACTAGTCGAATCATCGGAATCCGGTTCCGAGCACTCTAACTCAATAGTCAATTCTAGGTTGACTTCTCATATTCAAGCTTCCTTCAAACATGCCATTTGCTTGATTTTTCACCCGAATCACTCCTAACTCACCTGATATACTCTAATACTGATATACAAGCATAAGATATGTAAATGCAAGGTAACGGGGTGGTAATTCCCATAGCAATGGGTCGTGTCGTTACATTCTCCCCCAACTTAAACAAACGCTCGTCCGCGAGCGGGTTAAGAAACATACCTGGAGTATCAAATAAGTGTGGATATCTACTCCGCATCTCCTTCTCGGTCTCTTAAGTTGCGTCCTCCACGGGACGACCTCTCCACTGCACTTTCACTGAAGCTATGTCCTTGGATCTTAGCTTACGAACCTATCGACCCAAAATGGCTACTGGATCCACATCATAAGTTAAGTCCTCATCTAGTTGTATCGTGCTGAAGTTTAACACATAAGAGGGGTCTCCGAACTACTTCCAGAGAATGGATACATGGAACACCGGGTGAACTCCTGATAAGCTGGGTGGCAAAGCAAGCATATAGGCCACCTCCCCAACTTTCCTAAGCACCTCAAAAGGCCCAATAAACCTTGGACTCAACTTTCCTTTCTTCCCAAACCTCATAACGCCCATAGGCGAAACCTTTAGCAACACCTTCTCACCCACTGAATAAGACACATCTCGGACCTTCCGGTCCGCATAACTCTTCTAACGCGACTGAGCTTTGCGAAGTCTCTCCTGAATCACCTTCACTTTGTCTAAGGCATCCTGAACTAACTCTGTCCCCAACAATCTAGCCTCGCCGGGCTCAAACCAACCGACGGGAGATCTACACCGCCTCCCATATAAAGCTTCATACGGTGCCATCTGAATGCTGGACTGATAGCTATTATTATAAGCAAACTCCACAAGAGGAAAGTAATCAGCACATGAACCACCGAAATCAATGACACACACCTGCAACATGTCCTCCAATATCTGAATAGTACGCTCAGACTGCCCATCCGTCTGTGGATGAAATGCTGTGCTCAGCTCTACCTGTGAACCTAACTCTCGCTGAAATGTCCTCCATAACTGAGAACTGAACTGGGTACCTCTGTCTGATATAAGAGAAATGGGAACTCCAGGCAATCTCACTATCTCACGGATGAATATCTCTGCCAACCGCTCCGAGGAGTATGTAGTACACACTGGGATGAAGTGAGCTGACTTGGTCAACCTATCCACCACCACCCAAACTGAATCAAACTTCCTCGCTGTCCGAGGGAGTCCACTAACAAAGTCCATAGTAATTCTTTCCCATTTCCACTCAGGAATATCAATACACTGGAATGCACCACCAGGTCTCTGATGCTCATACTTGACCTGCTGACAGTTTAGACACCGAGCCAGATGGCTCATAATATATTTCTTCATATTTCTCCACTAGTAATGCTACTTCAAATCCTGGTACATCTTTGCGGCTCCTCGATAAATAGAATACCGCGAGCTGTGGGCCTCCTCCAATATCAACTCACGAAGGCCATCAACATTGGGCACGCATATCCGGCCCTGCATCCGCAATACACCATCACTATCAATAGTGACATCTCCGGCATCATCATGCTGTACTCTGTCCTTAAGGACAAGTAAGTGTGGATCATCATACTGGCGCTCTCGAATACGATCATATAAAGAAGAACGAGCTACTACACAAGCCATCACCCGACTAGGCTCAGAAATATCCAGCCTCACCATCTGATTAGCTAACGCCTGAACATCAACTGCTAGGGGTCTCTCCCCAACTGGAATATACGCCAAACTGCCCATACTAATAGCCTTCCGGCTCAATGCATCAACCACTACATTGGCTTTCCTGGGATGGTACAAGATAGTAATATCATAGTCTTTAAGCAATTCAAGCCATCTCCGCTGCCTCAAATTTAGATCTTTCTGCTTAAACAAATGCTGAAGGCTGCGGTGGTCCGTATATACATCACAAGATACACCATATAGGTAATGCCTCCAAATCTTCAAGGCATGAACAATAGCAGCTAACTCCAAATCATGAACGGGGTAGTTCTTCTTATGGGGCTTTAGCTGATGAGAAGCATATGCAATAACTCTACCCTCCTACATCAACATACAACCGATCCCAACTCTAGAAGCATCACAATACACCGTGTATGACCTTGAGGCTGATGGCAACACAAGTACTGGAGCTGTGGTCAAAGCCTCCTTGAGCTTCTGGAAGCTCTCCTCACATTCATCAGACCACACAAATGGAGCATTCTTCTGTGTCAACTTAGTCAACGGTGAAGCAATAGATGAGAAACCCTAAACAAACCGATGATAATAGCCTACCAATCCGAGAAAACTCCGCATCTCGGTAGTAGAGGAAGGTCTAGGCCAATTCTGCACTGCCTCGACCTTCTGTGGATCAACCTGAATACCATCACTAGACACTACATGTCCCAAAAAAGTCACAGTATCAAGCCAGAACTCACACTTAGTGAATTTTTCATAAAGCTTCTCTTCTCTCAACCTCTGCAATACCACCCTAAAGTGATGTGCATGCTCCTCCTGCTTGCGTGAATACACCAGAATATCATCAATAAACACAATCACAAAAGAATCAAGGTACGGCCAAAATACGCTATTCATCAAATGCATGAATGTAGCTGGGGCATTAGTCAGCCCAAAAGACATCACCAGGAACTCGTAGTGCCCATATCGCGTCCTGAACGCTGTCTTCATAATATCCGAGTCCCTGATCTTCAACCGATGATAGCCCGATCGAAGATCAATCTTAGAAAATACACTAGCTCCCTGGAGCTGATCAAATAGGTCCTCAATACGAGGTAATGGGTACCACCGGCTCGGGTATGCGAGCCACGGGGGTCCGATTCCCCCCCCCCTGCCTGTGAAGAAGACGTTGCGGTAGAGGCTGCAACGACCTGAGCCAAGCCTGTGCATACTGATAAGATCTGGGGCAAGGTCTCCTGAAGACCTGGTATCACAAAGGGCACTGCCGGTGCCTGAACCTGAGCTGCCGGAGCATCTACGGCTGGACATGGTCTTGAACCTGGGCCACTGGTGCAGGAATCTGACCCTGAGTCTGGTCAGTTGGTGGGTCAGCAGGTGCTGGTACTGCTGCCCTACCTCTACCACGACCACGGCCTCTGGGCGCCAATGGTGGTCGTCCGCCAAGTCTGCTAGCACGTCTTCTCGCCATCTGCGAGAGAATAGAATAGGGAAATAGTTTAGTTTCACAATAACATAAACCGCACGATATGAATCCAAGAAAAGTGAGGTTTTTCCTAAAGTTCTGTAGCCCTCCGAGGATAGATACGGACGTCTACGTACCGATCCGCAAAAGCCTACTAAACCGGCTCATGACTCGCGAGTCCTAGTAACCTAGGCTCTGATACCAACTTGTCATGACCCAAATCCGACCGTGATGGTGCCCAACAATTAAGCTAGGCTAGCCAGACCAACAGTTACTTATCACAATGAATATCAGCCCCAAAAGAACATCCCAAGAAGAATATATGAGTCAAAGAACTCCAATAATAATAATAATGAATAAAGTACTGAGAAGTACGAAAACAACTGACACTCTCATAGATCCGGAGTCACAAGTCTAGAGCCTCTAACAAAACCCAACAGAAATAGAGAATAATGTAGAGAAATACTCAAGTCGGAATATAAATAACAACTGGAAAGAGGAGGAGAAGCTAGGTTCTGCGAATGTCGGCAGCTACCTCAGCAACTCGGTGTGACTCTGCAACGCTGGAAAAGCTTGTCTACTACTCCTGAGTACCTGAGTCTGCTTACAAAAGGTGCAGGGAGTAGGGTTGAGTACTAAGTACTCAGTGACAAATAAATATATATAAGCATCCGAAAGAAGGAAATCCATAGAATACCACAATATGAAGCTAAACTACAGTCCGAATCTCCTACGAACTAGCATCAACAGTACAATACAGCTACCAAAGAATAATTTAACAAATAAAGATGCAATGCAATGCACATAACCGCTATGGCGCATAGCCCGATCCATTTAACGTCGACGGCGCTCACTGGGGTGTGTACAGACTCCGGAGGGGCTCCTACAGCCCAAGCGCAATACTACTGCGGCATGCAGCCCGATCCTCATATCAACCGCTGCGGCGTGCATCCCGATCCTTCCTTAGTCCACATAAATCAGATAAGTCACAAAAACAGTTCATTTTTCTTAATTCCAGTTGCTAGTTCATAATTTATGAAAAGTACTTTAACTTTTATTTAATTTGCAAAAACCAGTGACTTAACATTTCAATAGTGTGATTTCAATTCCAGGACTGAGATCAGTGATTAAGCAAGTACAACTATCACATAAATATTATCCCCTAGGGTTTCTACAGGTCGACACAAGGCCCCAAAGAAGGCTTACAGCCCACAGCTATGTCAACACAGTGTATTTCCATCACTAACAGCATATTATTTATCTCCGAGAATGGACCAAGTCTCAATCCCCAGTCACAATCAATCCGGCACATGCCACGGGGTGCGAGTCATGCCCTAGTAGCATCACAATGTGCTAAGCCGGGGTTTCGAACCCTCGGGCAACCATATACACAAACTACTCACCTCTAGCCGGCAGCTCCAGTTCAACTAGTTGCGCCTGTTGCACCAGCTCCTGCTCATGTGGTTCCAGTTATGCCCGACGATGAGCAGCGTCGTTTGGAGAGGTTTGAGAGGCTACAACCTCCGGCATTCAGTGGTGCTAAGGGCGAGGACGCCCAGGGTTTTCTTGACAAGTGTTAGCGCATGCTTCGCACTGCGAGTATTCTAGAGTCCAGCGGTGTTTCATTCACCACTTTTTGGTTCATAGGTGCAACATTTCAGTTGTGGGGGGATTTTGAGAGGCGTAGGCCCGCTGGGGCAGCGCCCCTCACTTGGCAGTAGTTCTCCACGGTATTTTTTGGAGAAGTATGTGCCTGAGTCTCAGAGAGAGGAGCTGCGTCGTCATTTTGAGTGGCTGAAGCAGGGAGATATGACGGTTACTCAGTACAAGATGAGGTTCACACAGTTGGCCCGTCATGCCATGTGGATGGTTCCTACAGACAGAAAGAGGATCCGGAGATTTATTGATGGCCTTATTTATCCCATCCGTATATTGATGACCAGGGAGAGAGCTTCGGCAGTTACCTTTGAGGAGGTGGTTGATGCTGCCCGTCATATTGAGACAGATCGCCGCAAAGAGCGGGAGGAGAGAAAGGCTAAAAGGCCTCGTGGTATTGGCAGCCACAGTGGTGCTCCGTCTAGGGGCCAACCTCAGCATAGCAGGGGTCGTTCTTTCAGGTCTCATCAGTCTGGACGTGCAAAGTCCAGTGGGGTTTCATCAGATCGTGGTCGTCAGAGCCATCAGTGTTATCAGGGTCAGCAGGGCCGTCAGCAGAGTCAGCCTGCGTTAGGTGCTCTTCCAGCATAGAGCTCTGCTCCTGTTTCCTCAGCATAGGATTCATCTGCAGCGAGGGGTCCTCAGCAGCCCCTTCTTCCATCTTTGGGCCATTGTTTTGAGTGCGGTGACTTGGGCCATATCAGGAGAGAGTGTCCTCAGTAGCTCCATAAGCGGTCTCAGCAGAGGGATCAGCCTTCGTCTTCTACTCATGTTTCTTCAGTGCCAACACAGTCGGCTAGAACTGGTGGCCAGATATCCAGAGGTCGCCCTAGGGGCGACGATCGTACTGGTGGAGGCCATGCTCGTTTCTATGCTCTTCCGTACAGAAAGGATGCTAGTGCCTCCGATGCTGTTATTTCAGGTATTATCTCAGTCTGCCGCAGGGATGCTTCTGTCTTATTTGATCCCGGATCCACCTATTCCTATGTTTCTACTTATTTTGCACATCACTTGGGTATGATCCGTGGTATTCTTGCTTTGCCCGTACATGTGTCTACCCCGGTGGGGGATACTGTTGTTGTGGATCAGGTATATCGATCGTGTCTTATTACTATTGGGGGTCTGGTGACCCGAGTTGATTTATTACTACTGGGCATGGTAGATTTAGATGTGATTCTAGGCATGGATTGGCTATCTCCTTACCATGCAATTCTGGACTGTCATGCCAAGACAGTCACACTAGCTATTCCAAGTAATCCGAGGATCGAGTGGCTTGGCTTGACTGATTATGTGTCTGATAGGGTGATTTCATACATAAAGGCCCAATGAATGATTGGGAAGGGCTGCTTATCTTATTTGGCCTTCATTAGAGATGTTGAGGCTGAGACACCCAGTCTTGTTTCAATGCCCTTTCCTTTGGAATTCGCTGTCTGGCGTGTAGAATCTATTCATACCACAATAATTGTGTCGTTTACGGATCAAATAAACATAACCCATTTCAATTTACATGAAAAACTCATAATTACGCTAAGTTGGTAAAAACCAGACCCCAGGCTCGTTGTCCGAAAAATTCAGAAAATCATACCAATGTGATCCTCGTCTCGCCACGAGTCCGTGCATATAAAATTTATCAAAATCGGAGCCCGTTTGACCCCTCAACTTTCACTATTTATCTTTCAAAATTCCAAGCCCTAACCACCATGTTTTTCACTTAAATTCACAGGTTTTTGGGGCGTTTAATCCATGAAATTGCATTAAAACAACATAGTTTGGGTTTAGGAACCCTTACCTGATGATTTCCCACTGTTCCTCCTTGAAAACCCTCGGAGTTCGCCTCTCCCCGAAGTTAAAAGTGTGTTTAAGCTCAGTAATTTCGATACTCTGACATAATTAATCACCGCGATTTCCGCTTATGCGGAAACTTAACCGCTGGAGCGAGTCCGCTTCTGCGAATAGTTTTCGCTTCTGCGACTTCCCACCATAAGGTGAGGACCACTTCTGCG
Source organism: Nicotiana noctiflora (assembly GCA_032618575.1). Taxonomy (NCBI): domain Eukaryota; kingdom Viridiplantae; phylum Streptophyta; class Magnoliopsida; order Solanales; family Solanaceae; genus Nicotiana; species Nicotiana noctiflora. The sequence goes on from JASVEL010008551.1 coordinate 676,666, forward strand.
GTTCCTTACTCGCCTCAGCGAAGACGCACTCGCGGAGCCCATTCCGCTTCTGCGATTCTTCTCCGCTTCTGCGCATCCGGATTCGCTTTAGCGAGCCCTTTCCGCGAGCAGACCTCCGCTTCTGCGGAGTTCACCTGGGGAGGCCCTGTCCGCTCCTACGACCTTTTGGTCTCTTCTACAAAGCCGCTTCTGCGGTTCCATATCAGCAGAGGCGAAAACACCAGAGGCAGTAATCCCAGACCTGCTGTAAGTCAAAAAATCTTCTGTTTAACCTCCCGAAAACATCCCAAGGTCCACGGGACCCCAACCAAGACTACCAACATACTCCAAAACTTGATATATACTTGTTCCAATCTTAAAAACAACATCCTAAACATCAAAATAACCATTTCCATGCGGATTCAAGCCTAAGTTTCTTCCAAACTTTCGAAACTAACATTCAATACAAAACCCGATCAAACGACGTTCGAATGACCTGAAAATTCGCAGACATATCCAAAACCACATAACTAAGCTATAAAAATTGTCAGAATTATATTCTGACCGACGGATCAAATCTCACCTACCATCCGGTTTTCGCCAAAATTCAACCTTCGCCAATTCAAGCTTAAAACTACACCGGACTTCTAAATTTGATTCTGATTGCTCTTCTAAGTCATAAATGATCCTCCGAAACTAGTCGAATCATCGGAATCCGTTTCCGAGCACTCTAACTCAATAGTCAATTCTAGGTTGACTTCCCATATTCAAGCTTCCTTCAAATATGCCATTTGCTTCATTTTTCACCCGAATCACTCTTAACTCACCCGATATACTCTAATACTGATATACAAGCATAAGATATGTAAATTCAAGGTAACGGGGTGATAATTCCCGTAACGACGGGTCGGGTCATTACAAATCTCTAACCCTATCTTGATATATACACGAGATAGATAAGATGAAGATAAAGAGTAGAAGAATCATGGAGAGACAGTAAAGAATGATCCCTAAATATATCATTCCAAGTAATAGAAAGAGAAGCAGAATCGGATTAGCATGCTTATTTTAGCAGATTGAAGGCACACAAGAGGTGGTATCAACCAATTATTAAAGAAAAGCCCTAGTTTTAATCATGAAATGAAGAAGAAAAAGGAGACTTAGAGAAATAGACAAAGGTAAAGCAAAATATCCCTAATGAAGGGGAATGGGGAACCATACGGCTAATCCTAGCACTAAAACTAAGCATGCATCAAGACAGAAGAGAAGAACATCCAAGCTATTGAAGGCTAACCAAAGATAACCTAATACAAAGATGATACCGAATGAGAGTCAAAAAACTTAACTAGAACTAAAGTTAAACATACGAAGAAAATATCGAAGAACAACAAGATGAAGAACCCTAATACTAACAGAGGACGAAAAAGAAAAAGGATATCAAGGTCAAATCTTCAAAACAGAGAATCAAAACAAGATCCAAACAATGGGATAACTCTAGTATAAGAGATGAAGAAAAATGGCTAGACAACTAAACATGCAAGGAATCATAAAAGAGGAACAATCATGCTATTGAAACTAGCAGATCAGGAATCGCAATACCAAGAAGATGAAGAAGAAAGGGTGAAAGATAGATCTTTTAAAACCAAAGAAACTAAACAATGACCGAAACAAACAAAACAGAAGAAAGACATAAAAAATGAACAAGTTGAAAAAACCCTAATACTACAGAAGATGAAGAAGCACATGGGACATCAAAGTCAAATCTTCAAACAGGGAAACAAACAAGATCCAAATAATGAAAACATTAGAAAAAAACATGAAAACAAACAGACAAAAGAAAGCTGTAAAACATAAAAGGGTAAAGGGACTTAGCTTGCAGGGCCGGTCACCTGAGCATCCATTTTCACTCTTTTCACTCTTTTCTTTTCGGTAACTTTCAGACTCTTTTCTATTTTTTCTTTTTCTATGTTTTTCTTTTATGGTTTTCTTTTTAGACTTCAAGATGAAGTCTTTGAGGTTTTTTGGTTTTGAGGGGGTATTCAGGGGGGAGTAAAGGTTAGATCTTGGCAAGGGTTTAGGTTTGAGTCGCCGGAGTTAGAGTTCCGGCGACCTCTTTTGGGATATTCGAGAAGCTCAGGGTATATTTGAGGGAAGTGTAACGACCCGGCCCGTCGTTACGGGAATTTACCACCCCGTCATGTTGCAATTACATGTTTTATGCTTTTATATCAGTGTTAGAGCCTATCGGGTAAGTTAGGAGTGAATTGAATTGAAAATGAAGCAAATAGCATGTTTGAAGGAAGTTTGAATATGGAAAAACCAAGAGTTGACTATCGAGTTAGAGTGCTCAGAATCGGATTCTGATGATTCGACTAGTTTCGGGGGATCATTTATGACTTAGGAGAACAATCGGAATTGAATTTGGAGGTCCGGTGTAGTTTTAGGCTTGAATTGGCTAAAGTTGAATTTTGGCGAAAACCGAACGGTAGGTGATATTTTGATCCGGGGGTCGGAATGGAATTCCGACAATTTCTGTAGCTTCGTTATTTGATTTTGGATATGTCTGCAAATTTTCAGGTCATTCGGAGATCGTCTGGTCGGGTTTTTGATCGAATGTCGGTTGTAGAAGTTGAATGAAAAACTTACGCTTGAATAACTTGAATTCAATGTTTTTCCGTGTTAAAGTATGTGTTTTTATCATTGGAGCAAGTTCGTACCGTGTTTTTTAGTATGTTGGTGGTTTTCGTTGGGGTCCCGGGGGCCTCGGGGAGAATCCGGACCATCATCCGGCATTTTTGAACATGAAAAATCTGCAGAAAATTGCAGAAACAGTGCAGGATTTTTTAGCCTTCGCGTTCGCGAGGCAAGGCCCGCGTTCGTGTAGGCGGGAACCAGTTGGTCATGGCGTTCGCGAAGAGGAGGGCCGCGATCGCGTAAGAGGACATAGGGAGGCATCGCGTTCGCGTGTATGGAGGCCGCGTTCGCGTAGAAGAAGAAGGAAAGGCATCACGTTCGCGTCAGCATGGTCGCGTTCGCGAAGAAGAAAATCTGGTGGCTGAGAAAAATGGTCATCGCGAACGCGTGGTTCAGTGCCGCGTTCACGAAGGGTTAGCCTGTCTGTGCATCGCAGACGCGAGTGGAGTCACGCGAACGCGTAGAGCAAAGGTTCTAGGCAGTGAAGTTAAAACCAGAACATTTCATATACGAGTTTCACTCCTAGAAACCCCCATTATTGAGCTCTAGAGTGAGAAAGTGATGGGAATGGCTGGGAAATCATCGGTTTATTGTCGGAGGTAAGTTTTATGTTTCATTTACGCGTTTTTATCTTGAAATCCCCCTTTATTTCACTGAAATTGGATCAAATTGTGGGGAAATTTAGCCTAGGCCAGGGCTTTGGTAAAATACCGATTTGAGTGGGCAAATGGAGTCCGATTTTGGTAAATTTTATATGTATGCACTCGTGGCGAGACGAGGGTTCTGGAAATATGAGTTTCGAAAGTTTTCGAGATGTGGGCCCGGGGCTCGGGTTTTGCAAATTTCGTGATTTTTGATATTTTTCGAGTTCTTTCGATTGGGTGATGTTCCATTAGCCTATTTTGATATATTTGTGCTGATTTGTGCTAGTTTTGACGTGCGTGGATGCCGGTTCGAGGAGCTAAGGCGTCGTGGGCATGAGCTTTCGTCGGTTCGAGGTGGGTAATACTTGTAAATGATGTCCTGAGGGTTAGTAAACCCCGGACTTGCACATCTTAGTGTTGTGTTGAGGTGACTTGCACGCCGGATAACAGGCGTGGGGTAGAGCACCATTGGGGATCGCGACTTGGTCCGTCCCGCGTAATAAATAATAACACCTAATTGTTGAAATGAATTGGACTAATTAGCATGTTTGGGCTTCGTGCCGATTATTTGAATCCTTCAGGGATTAGTATCATTGTCTTGATAACACTGTACATATATTTATCTAAATTTAAGGTTTTAAATGATATTTTTACTATTCAGCATTCTTATAAGGTTATGAAAAACTTGAACAAGGTCTTAATAATATTCTAGCTGTGAGCTAATGTGATATTGTTGCCCGTAGGGCTTTCTTGATTATTTGTTAGACTGATTGGGCCGAGGGCCATATGTTAGGGCATGACATTTCATGTGAGCATATGCATACACATGCATGGATCGGACTGCACGCCGCGGTGGTATACGGATCGGGCTGCGCGCCGCAACAAGTGTGATATTGATATTGTGCTTGGGCTGTAGGAGCCCCTCCGGAGTCTGAACCCCCACAGTGAGCACGGGTACCCAAATTGGATCAGGCTACACGCCGTAACGGTCATATGCATTGCATGGCATACATACATTGGTTTACGTGTACTACATGGCATAACATTTAGTACTCATACATTACTGGCACACATGCATTAGTTGCCTTTTTGACTAGATCTCCTGGTGTAAATTGATAAGGAATGCTGAGCCCGAGGGGCTGATTTGAGTGCGGACTTGCACTGCTTGAGATTGTATCGAGGTATTGGTATATTATTATGAAAGAAAGTAGCTAAAATTGAGTTTTCTAAATAATCTACTCACATATGCTTGAAAGGAATAAAAAGATAGTTCTGTATTGTGTAGCATGAGATAGTGCCTATCGTGGTTTTCTTCCCTTCGGCATTATTTACTTTTATTACTGCTGAGTTGGAAGTACTCACACCCGACTCCCTGCACCTTGTGTGCAGATTCAGGTACATCACAGCAGGGTTGATTCTATTGCGGCTCGGGAGTGCTTTTGGACAGTCGAGGTAGCTGACAGCGTTCGCAGGACCTGATTCTCCAGTTTGTCTGTATTTTGTTCTGATCATCCCACACTTGTGCACAGTTATATTCACTATTTACACTTTGTATACTCTGTAGAGGCTCATGACTCTTGACCCTTCGGTCTATGAGAGTTGGCACGTGTTGGGACTTGGTTCCCTGTTTTTAATATATCTAACACGGTTATGCTTAAATTGGATAAAGTGAGCTTGTGGCTCCGTGGTTATTGTTGATTGGTCGGGCTGGCCTAGCAGTGTGCTGGGCGCCATCACGACCGGATTTGGGGTCGTGACAAGTTGGTATCAGAGCCTAGGTTTACTAGGCCTCGTGAGTCTTGAGCCGGTTAGTAGAGTCTTGTGGATCGGTACGGGGACGCCTGTACTTATCCTTGGGAGGCTGCGAACCTTTAGGAAACACTTCGTACTTCTTGGAATTCTTATCGTGCGCACTTGATTCAGCTTGAGATATAATTTTGAAATTCCTTCCGCACGTATGTGTACGCATCGAGCGCTCAGTAATATAATTGACTTATGGCTTGCGATTCCCCAATCGAAGGGCGAGATATAATCTCCATGAGTTCATGTTGGGCCAGTCGGGAGGACTTGAGGCCGGATCCTTGTCTATGGCTTGAGCACCAAGGTATTAATTTTGCGAGTCGGTATTATGAAGTTCATACGATCGGTACTTATCCTTATTGTGCAAATGGCAGTTTGATAATGGGAGAGCTGTAAGGTATTCAGTTCTTGTTGTGATTTGATATGTAGCCCTAGTTATGGACGTGAGAAATATGTTCATTGCCTCTTAGCGGAAATGAAAAGTGCACTATGTGTAGTGGAACGAGTTTAAACTCAGGAAGACTAAAGTGACCTTGCTATGTGTATCCTGGTGGAAGGTATCGTGATGAAATGCTAAATTGAGAAGAAGTAGGAGGGTTGATCCTCATGTGTAATTGAAAGGTATTTGATATGTGTTATGATTCGAGCAGATACAACGCAGGTTCAAGTATAAATTGTGATAATATGATTCGTGTAGTATTGAGATTTAATGTTGTTGAAATACATTGTGATATCTTGTTGAGTTGTGGATGTATTGTTAGAATGGTTTGGTGATTCTCTGGCAGGTGGATAGGCCAATTTACAAAGGAAACTCTGCCGAAAGTTTTGGAAAATTTGGGACTTAGAAAGATTTCCGTCACCTAAAGAGAGTGGGCTTATTGGTGGTGCATGTATATCTGCAAGAATTGCAGAAGAGCTAAGGTCTCTGATGATTCGAGTCTCTGTCAAGGCTTGTAAATGACTTGAGTTTAATCTCATATTAACATTTCGGCATCACTTGAGTAATAATGATATGAATGGTTGAAAGTGCTTTGATATATGACTCCGAGCTAAGTTGGGGAGGTTATTATTGATTAACTGATTGCACTGTCGTGTGCTGTGTTGGCTCTGTCTCTAGGTATGTTTGGGAAATTTTGATAAAGGTTATGGTGCTTCGTAGATGTGAAGAAATACTAGGATGTTTTGAACTGATGTTGGTAATGAATGTTCGGTGTATAGAAAGTTAAGATAGCTAATTGTGTTTGTATGTAATCATGATCTGCATTGTCAGAGTTCTAACAAGGCACGAGTGGTCCTACTCAATAGGACAGTAGAATTACAGCTGAATAAATGTGAATGATGTCCAATAATGGTTTTGCAGTGTTCAAGATTTTGCTTGTAACAGTCAGGTGCCTTAAGATTTGTGTATGTCGCTAAAGATGGCGGTTTCGTTAGAGAAGATCAAGGCTTGTGTTATATCATGTAAATGATGGGATTCTAGGTATCCGTATGGGGAAGTAATGATAACAATTCAAAAATCGCGGGAAGTTCATCAAAATAAAGTGTGGTAGCATGTGGTACTTTTGGGAAACATTGACAGAGTATTCAGCGGCCTATGGGTCTTAGACCGTGTGGTCTTGTGTACGAGCCTTGTGAGGTAAAAAGGGGGTTGAGGCATTGTCATACTACAGTAAAGACTGATATGAAATTAGAGATGAATCAGAAAGGAAACTTGGTAAATGGAACGACTTGTTAATGAACCAGAATGGTATATAAAAAAAAACATTGATTCCTGGTAGGTGGTTGAAGTAAGGAGTCTTGCAGACATTGCAGCAGAGCTTTTGAGTGTTGGTAGTTGTGTAACTCGATATGGGTATAAGGATTCAGTCCTGGCAGTTTAACTTATGCAGTGTAATTAGGGAGAAAGAGTTTATGATGTGTTTTATCACGGTTTGAAAATGAGTATATTCATGTCGGTATACGAAGCGTGGAATGTGTAATGAGTTTTTCTTCTATATGGGATCACGAAAGTCCTTGACTAGTGGAGTGCGCCGATGTTGAGGCGGAGGAAAAGGATATGAATTTCCATGTTGTCTTAGTGTGATATGGTATACACGATATGTTATGAAAAGTTGATAATGGTATATTCTAGGTTTTGAGATCAGTTCATAATATATGGGAAGTCAATAAAATTATTGAGCAGCGCGGACAGCTGCAAGTGAATTTAAGAATCGATCTTTCTGATAATTTAAGAAAATGGTACTGCTATTCTATTAACTTGGCAGGGAATATGATCCATAAAGGACAAGGTAATGTAAAATGATGATATCCAGTGGTATGGTGGTATTCTCTTGTTGGATCGACTATAATAACTGAGTCGTTGATGGCATAGTGAAATTTCTGAATGGCCGTCATGGTATGAATGGACGCTTGATGTGCGTTATGTATTCGTACGGTGGAGTGTGGAACCAGGTATAGCGATTCATGTGTTACATATGTGTTGGAGACTAGAAGTTCTCGTAATCCGCCTATGCAGTGGTTGCATATCGCGTGTATCGGCACCCTTTTGTGATTATTGGAAATCGGAAGCCCTAGTGACTCTCTCTTAGCTTGATATGATGAATTGGGGTTATGATACCTTATTTCAGACTGGTTGAAATAAGTCAGGTCATCTAGACAAATGTGATATGGACTATGTCGGAATATGGCACAAATTGCGTAGCAAAGTGTATCAGAGTATGCTCCAGCGGGGTAGTTGTACCTCAGGACCAGCAGACGGCTGGTGGGTATTGCTTTGTTGGTTGGACCTTAGTGGCGGATGTTAGTGTAGAAGTATCCACCATTGATTCAGTTCCAGTATTGAGAAACATTGTCAGATGCGTTTCATGTGGCCGAGCATGAGGCTATATATATATATGTTTGCTGTAATGAGAAAATTCGACTCGATATGCATTTTTTTTGTGAGATTTATGCGTGGATCGGGTGGCACGCCGCCACGGGTTATTTGGATCGGGTGGCACGCCGCGACAGGTATGGTATCTAGATCGGGTGGCACGCCGCCACGGGTATGTCATTGGAGCGGGTTACACACCGCAACAATGTAATGTGAAAATAGAGTTAGTTATATATTACCTGGTATACAATACTTCCTAGCTTCTGAGGAAAAGTCCGTTTTGAGTATCGCTTGGCAAATGGCACGTCGGTTGTGTCATTTCAGGATTTGATAGCATACGTTAATTGTTTCACCGTGGGTGAGGTTGATTGCTTGGGTTCAATACCTAGATATGTGCGTGGCTAACCGTTTTAAGCTTAGTGGCTTGAGGTGCTTCATGAGTAATAACTTTTGGATAGAATCACGAATCGTGGCAAGGCCACGTGATGTTATGACCTCTCGAGGAGGATTCAGGTACTCTATTTCTATAATGCGAGACGCGATCTCGGTTCTATGTTATGATGACATAGAGGGATTGAATTGCAGCTCTTTTGCCGGAGACAGTTGTCATGATTTGAACTATCATGATTCGAGTGTGTGCAGACATTTCTATTGGAGCCTATGTTGTGCTCGTTGTGGCTTAGGCCGGTGTTGAGGTGTCATATCACCGGTGCGGTGTGTTATAATCAAAATGACCGTTGGAGTCATTAATGAATACGAGCATATTGGATCTTAGCTTGTTAGAAAGGTAAAAATCGAGGCTTACTCCGAAACCTATTGTGGTATCGGTTAAAAGTGAAATGAATTCATGAATGGTTGACCTGAGAGATGGGTTCGATATATCGCGTATTCGGTTGCCGTGGGCATGATATGAAGGTGTTGGAACAAGACTCTATCTAATAAAAAAGGGGTTTTCAGTTGGTATTTGGTTATCATGGGAAATTGTGTGATTAGAGACTATTGTCTCGAGTGATTGGGTTGTTTGATACATCATATGATCTCAGCCGGAGTAGTGGATATGGGTTAATGCAGTGGATTCGAGTGTATCCTGAGTATAGGCATGGGATTTGCATTTGGCATATGATTCCAGAAAGTGCAATGTGATTTATGGTTCGGATGGTCGGTGAAATTTTGACTATATGGTGTTTTCGGACTTATGTGAGATAGGGTGACGTATGATCGGCCGAGTATATGCTTGGTAAGGTCATTCAGCTATTGAGTTGTTTCTAGTACAACTCTGAGTCGCTCGAGGACGAGCGTTTGTTTAAGTTGGGGAGAATGTAACGACCCGGCCCGTCGTTACGGGAATTTACCACCCCGTCATGTTGCAATTACATGTTTTATGCTTTTATATCGGTGTTAGAGCCTATCGGGTGAGTTAGGAGTGAATTGAATTGAAAATGAAGCAAATAGCATGTTTGAAGGAAGTTTGAATATGGAAAGTCAACCAAGAGTTGACTATCAAGTTAGAGTGCTCGGAATCGGATTCTGATGATTAGACTAGTTTCGGGGGATCATTTATGACTTAGGAGAACAATCGGAATTGAATTTGGAGGTCCGGTGTAGTTTTAGGCTTGAATTGGTTAAAGTTGAATTTTGGCGAAAACCGAACGGTAGGTGATATTTTGATCCGGGGGTCGGAATGGAATTCCGACAATTTTTGTAGCTTCGTTATGTGATTTTGGATATGTCTGCAAATTTTCAGGTCATTCGGAGATCGTCTGGTCGGGTTTTTGATCGAATGTCGGTTGTAGAAGTTGAATGAAAAACTTATGCTTGAATTGCTTGAATTCGATGTTTTTCCATGTTAAAGTATGTGTTTTTATCATTGGAGCAAGTTCGTATCGTGTTTTGTAGTATGTTGGTGGTTTTCGTTGGGGTCCCGGGGACCTCGGGGTGAATCCGGACCATCATCCGGCATTTTTGAACATGAAAAATCTGCAGAAAATTGCAGAAACAGTGCAGGATTTTTAGCCTTCGCGTTCGCGAGGCAAGGCCCGCGTTCGCGTAGGCGGGGACCAGTTGGTCATCGCGTTCGCGAAGAGGAGGGCCGCGATCGTGTAAGAGGACATAGGGAGGCATCGCGTTCGCGTGTATGGAGGCCGCGTTCGCGTAGAAGAAGAAGGAAAGGCATCGCGTTCGCGTCAGCATGGTCGCGTTCGCGAAAAAGAAAATCTGGTGGCTGAGAAAAATGGTCATCGCGAACGCGTGGTTCAGTGCCACGTTCGCGAAGGGTTAGCCTATCTGTGCATCGCGGACGCGAGTGGAGTCACGCGCACGCGTAGAGCAAAGGTTCCAGGCAGTGAAGTTAAAACCAGAACATTTCATATACGGGTTTCACTCCTAGAAACCCCCATTGTTGAGCTCTAGAGTGAGAAAGTGACGGGAATGGCTGGGAAATCATCGGGTTATTGTCGGAGGTAAGTTTTATGTTTCATTTACGCGTTTTTATCTTGAAATCCCCCTTTATTTCACTGAAATTGGATCAAATTGTGGGGAAATTTAGCCTAGGCTAGAGCTTTGGTAAAATACCGATTTGAGCGGGCAAATGGAGTCCGATTTTGGTAAATTTTATATGTATGGACTCGTGGCGAGACGAGGGTTCTGGAAATATGAGTTTCGAAATTTTTTGAGATGTGGGCCCGGGGCTCGGGTTTTGCAAATTTCGTAATTTTTGATATTTTTCGAGTTCTTTCGATTGGGTGATGTTCCATTAGCCTATTTTGATATATTTGTGCTGATTTGTGCTAGTTTTGACATGCGTGGATGCCGGTTAAAGGAGCTAAGGCGTCGCGGGCATGAGCTTTCGTCGGTTCGAGGTGGGTAATACTTGTAAATGATGTCCTGAGGGTTAGTAAACCCCGGACTTGCACATCTTAGTGCTTTGTTGAGGTGACTTGCACGCCGGATAACAGGCGTGGGGTAGAGCACCATTGGGGATCGCGACTTGGTCCGTCCCGCGTAATAAATAATAACACCTAATTGTTGAAATGAATTGGACTAATTATCATGTTTGGGCTTCGTGCCGATTATTTGAATCCTTCGGGGATTAGTATCATTGTCTTGATAACACTGTACATATTTTTATCTAAATTTAAGGTTTTAAATGGTATTTTTGCTATTCAACATTCTTATAAGGTTATGAAAAACTTGAACAAGGTCTTAATAATATTTTAGCTGTGAGCTAATGTGATATTGTTGCCCGTAGGGCTTTCTTGATTATTTGTTAGACTGATTGGGTCCGAGGACCATATGTTAGGGCATGACATTTCATGTGAGCATATGCATACACATGCATGGATCGGAATGCACGCCGTAGTGGTATACGGATCGGGTTGCGCGCCGCAGCAGGTGTGATATTAATATTGTGCTTGGGCTGTAGGAGCCCCTCCGGAGTCTGAACCCCCACGGTGAGCACGGGTACCCAAATTGGATCGGGCTACACGCCGTAGCGGTCATATGCATTGCATGGCATACATACATTGGTTTATGTGTACTATGTGGCATAACATTCAGTACTCATACATTACTGGCACACATGCATTAGTTGCCTTATTAACAAGATCTCCTGGTGTAAATTGATAAGGAGTGCTGAGCCCGAGGGGCTGATTTGAGTGTGGACTTGCAATGCTTGAGATTGTATCCAGGTATTGGTATATTATTATGAAAGAAAGTAGCTAAAATTGAGTTTTCTAAAAAATCTACTCACATATGCTTGAAAGGAATAAAAAGATAGTTTTGTATTGTGTAGCATGAGATAGTGCCTATCGTGGTTTTCTTCCCTTCAGCATTATTTACTTTTATTACTGCTGAGTTGGAAGTACTCACACCCGACTCCCTGCACCTTGTGTGCAGATCCAGGTACATCACAGTGGAGCTGATTCTATTGCGGCTCGGGAGTGCTTTTGGACAGTCGAGGTAGCTGCCAGCGTTCGCAGGACCTGATTCTCCAGTTTGTCTGTATTTTTGTTCTGATCATCCCACACTTGTGCACGGTTATATTCACTATTTACACTTTGTATACTCTGTAGAGGCTCATGACTCTTGACCCTTCGGTCTGTGGGAGTTGGCACGTGTTGGGACTTGGTTCCCTGTTTTTAATATATCTAACACTGTTATGCTTAAATTGGATAATGTGAGCTTGTGGCTCCGTGGTTATTGTTGATTGGTTGGGCTAGCCTAGCAGTGTGCTGGGCGCCATCACAACTGGATTTGGGGTCGTGATAGGAAGCTAGTAGGGTAGGGTAATAGATCAAGTCGAGGGGAGTCTGTGGTGTTGATTTGGGAAGGGATCTCATAGTTTGTGGTCACCGAAGGTAGATTCCGGTGACTGTACAATCAAGAACATGGGAGATTTTTTTAGGGTTTCAGAGTTCTGAGGGGTGTTTGAGGTGAAGAAGATGATGAATGAAAGAGGGGAGGTAAAGGGGTGGCTGGAGACCACCGTGGAGGGTGGTGGCCTCCATGGCTGGCAGAGTTTCAGAAGGGAGATGAAGAAGAAGAAGAAGAAGGGTGAGAGAAGGGAGAATCTAGGCGGCTAGGGTTTGGGGAGATTGCAAATGGTCGGTCTCAAACAGACCGAACCTTTTTATAGTCGGGGAGGTTGAGATGATCTGGGCCGTTGATTTGATGAAGATCAACGGCCATTACTTGCATTACACAAACGGCACCGTTTCATTTCAAATGAGACCCAAGCTCTCAACCATTAGATTAATTTAAACGAACGGTTGAGATTTGATTTTGCATTTCAATTGATTAATTCATTCCGTTAATTATCTCAACTGTTGGATCTGGCTTGATTAACGGCTGAGATCACCGGCATCTACTGAGCTAGACCGGCTCTTTGGGCCAATGTACTTGGGCCATTGATTTCAATTTCTTTTGGCCCAAAGTATTTATACCTATATATTTCTTGTATTTTTGGTATTTTAATTATTCTTTATGTATTTTCTTATTGTGATTTATTCCCTATTTTTTATACTCTTTTCTAATTATTCAAACATTTTTAATTTCCTATTTTTTCCAATTTTTCTGATATTTTTTGCTATTTTCAACTATATTCCACTAAATAAACTATTTTTTGTTAATCAAACAATGCAAATATCTAACCTATTTTTTAATTTTTTCTAATTTCCAATTATTCAAACACACAAAGTATAGCTAATTTCAAACAAGGCATGCAATTACACTCAAAAAATATTATTTTATTTTAATTTTGGAATTTGTTTGCCTAGTGCAAAAATCATGTGCTCACAGCTGCCCCTCTTTGCTCGGGAACACGAAGAGTTTCAGTGCAAAGACAAGTGAGCAGTATGAGAGATTTTTGCACGTTGGCACATTCCGAGAAAGCATTTTGAAAAACCTTTTGACCGCACCCTGCTTTAGAGGTTGCCTACATATCCTGGGCTAAACAGGAATCAAGTCAGTGTAGTTCGGGAAGGTCTGGTAGTTAAAAACTACCAGACTCACTGTTGCATTGACATTGTTGAGGCTTGCTGACTTACTTATTACACCGGGGGTCAAAATGTGAAATGAAGAAGCTATTCTAAACTATGATTCTACAAATTACAATAGTTCCTATCTAGCTTCTTCTTTACTCTTCCTTGTCTTTTTTCCTTTGACTTTCTGTGATGCTGACTCTCTTTTTTGTTGATTTTCTTTTTCTTGCTTCCCCCTCTTTTTTATTTTCGATGATACTTCTTGCCTTCAAACTGATGTCTGTTCAAAACAAAACAAAACAATGAACTTTTTCTTCTGCCCCAGTATGGGCATTTCATGTTACGGTGTTACTCATGATAGCTAACACAAACCAAAGTTGCAAAAAATTAAAATTGCGGAAAAGTATTCCCTTGTTATCCAGGTGGGCGCCTAACGCATGAAATTAAAATTGCAGAAAAATATTCCCTTGCTATCCAGGTGGGCGCCTGATGCATGAAATTAAAAAATTGCATAAAAATATTCTCTTGTTATCCAGGTGTGTGCCTGATGCATGAAATTAAAATTGCATAAATGTATTCCCTTGTTATCCAGGTGGGCGCCTGATGCATGAAATTAAAAATTTGCAGAAAAATATTCCCTTGTTGTCCAGGTGGGCGCCTGATGCATGAAATTAAAAATTTGCAGAAAAATATTCTCTTGTTATCCAGGTGGGCGCTGATTCATGAAATTAAAAAATGCAAAAAAGTATTCCCTTGTTATCCAGGTGGGCGCTTGATGAATGAAACTAAAAATTTGCAGAAAAATATTCCCTTGTTATCCAGGTGGGCGCTTGATGCATGAAATGAAAAATTTGCAGAAAAATATTCCCTTGTTATCCAGTTGGACGCCTGATGCATGAAATTAAAAATTGACAAAAATGTATTCCCTTGTTATCCAGGTGGGCGCCTGATGCATGAAATTAAAAATTTGCAGAAAAATATTCCCTTGTTATCCAGGTGGGCGCCTGATGCATGAAATTAAAAATTTGCAGAAATGTATTCCCTTAGTTTGATAACTGGGGAGTGAATTTTAAAGATGATACCTTCCTCCTGTTTTTGGTATTTTCTTTGACTTTCACCCATGAATTCCTTCACTTATTGCCGAAATCTCTTTTTGGTGTTTTCTATCTTACCACATTGGTCACATTCACTTTAAAGTGATTAGTGACGATTTGTTCCCGTCTAAATCACAAAACAAAACTTATTAGATATAAGTTGTTGGCAACTGGCATCTGCTGTCCTTGCCTCTTATTGCTTTCCTCTTTTTTTGCTTTTTCTTCCACTGTGTGGTCTTTTAGCTGACTATCTCTTGCAAGCTCTTTTTGTATTTTCTTGTTTTTCACTTATTGTTTTCTTTTCTTTTGGCTTTGTTTTCCAAACTCCTTTATTTATTTCCCCACCTCTTTTTTTTCTTTTCTTTTCTGATCCAGTGTTATTTCAGCTCTTATCATCAGGAGCTGGTAGTTAGCTTTCAAAAGACAAATAATTAAATGCAGAAAAAATGAATCTCAAAAGGGTAAGGGTGTTTTGGAGGAATGGTAGAACTTTTCTGGGTATGTCGGCTGATTCCGTTGACCATGCCATGTATTTAAACTCCGACCCAGTTCGTTCAATCCATTATTCTGACTCCAAATTGTTCTCGACCCAAACCGATCCTATTTCTTTGTTACCTTTTCTCTTTTCCATAATAATCCTTACGATCGCCCTATGGTGCCTCGAAAGGTTTTCACCAATAGGACTGTCTCATTTATTCTCTCTCAGCCTAACAATCGCTCTGTAGTGCCGTTAAAGGTTTTTACTAACAAGACTCTCTCATTTTATTTCTCTCAACCTCACGGTCGCCTCACGGTGCCGGTTAAGGTTTTCACCGCTGAGACTCTCTCATTTTTATCATTTTTTTTATTTTTGTCTCTTTTGTCTTTTGTTTTTTCCTGTACCACTGATGTTGTCCAATGTTTCGTTCTTCCTTTACATTATTGCATTTATTATTCTCTTGAAATTGATCAGAAGGTCTTTCTTTGGACTGTAATGTGGCTTTCGGAGGGGTTAAGAGAAGGGTATAAAGGCTCAAAATTGACAAGGGTTCAAAAATTATTTACAACTCTTGGAATTATAAATCATAACTTCTGCCCCAGTTTCAATATGTGGGGAGTTTTGGATTTTTCCTTTATTGTGACTGAACCTCATTGAGGCTACCTACATACCCTTCCGGGATCAAGTCAAACGTAGTTCATTACTACGCCATCAATTTATGAATTTCTTTTGACTTTTCCCGATTTCTTTGTCTTTTTCTTTTATTTTCTTTTTCTCTTTTTTTTCTTTTTTTTCTTTCTCCTTTTTTCTTTCTTTTTTTCATTCATTTTTCATTCATCATTTTTTCATTTTTTTGTATTGTGCCATAAATAATTCCGAGAGAGGGGTATGAAAGAATATATCAAACACGGCTCAAAAGGGGTGTCAATGGATGATTTGTTTGGATAGAGAATAAAATGCCTTCATCATTTCAATTCCAGAATCACAACAAAATACAATCATACAATTGAAAAGGAATCATACATAGTATCTTTTGACCGCATCTGAATTGATAGCAGTCTCTACGCACTTTCCTTCAATGTTTGTCAAATATAATGCCCCATTAGACAACACCCGTGGCACCATAATTGGTCCCTGCTAGTTTGGCGCAAATTTGCCCTTTTCTTCGGCCCAATGCGGTAAGATACGCCTCAATACGAGTTGTCCAACTTCAAACTTCCGGAGGCGCACCTTCTTATTATATGCTCTGGCCATTCTCTGTTGATACAATTGCAATCTCTTCTCGTCGATCACACTTAGTTGTTCCAGCCGGGCTTTTACCCATTCTTTGTCATCTATTCCAGCTTCAGCTATGATTCGCAATGACGGTATCTCTATTTTTGTGGGTATAACAGCCTCTGTTCCATACACCAATGGTGTGGCACCGATAGAAGTGTGCACTGTTGTGCGATAACCCATAATAGCAAACGGTAATTTCTCGTGCCATTGTCTAGATTCTTCCACCATTTTCCTGAGGATCTTCTTTATATTCTTATTTCCAGCTTCTACTGCCCCATTCGCCTTTCGCCTGTACGGTGTAGAATTATGATGTAGGATCTTAAATCTCTGGCAAGCTTCCAGCATGAGGTGACTGTTCAAATTGGCCCCGTTATCTGTGATGATTACCTTGGGAATTCCAAACCGGCATATAATATTTTCATGCACAAAGTCTACCACAGCTTTCTTCGTCACCGCCTTGAACGTCTTTGCCTCAACCCACTTGGTGAAGTAATGAATCGCAACCAAAATGAATTTTTGCCCATTGGAAGCTTCTGGCTCTATTGGTCCAAAAACATCCATGCCCTAAGCAACAAACGGCCAGGGTGCGGACATCGTATGCAATTCGTAAGGCAGGGAATGGATAAGATCTCCATGTACTTGCCATTGGTGGCATTTCCTCACATATCTGATAAAATCTCGCTCCATGGTGAGCCAATAATACCCAGCTCTCTGAATCTTCTTTACTAAGATATACCCGCTCATATGGGGTCCGCAGGCTCCAGCGTGCACCTCAATCATAATCTTATCAGCATGTCGCACATCCACACACCTGAACAATCCTAAATCTGGTGTTCTTTTATATATGATTCCTCCACTGAGGAAAAAGCCATTCGCCAATCGTCTCACTGCTCTTTTCTGATCTCTGGTGGCTTGCTCTGGGTATTTACCTACCTTCAAGTATTCCTTGATGTCGTGATACCACGGTTCTCCATCCAATTCTCCTTCCACAGTAAAATAGTAAGCGTTCTGGTCATGTACATGGATTTGAAGTGGATCTATATAGGCTTTGTCTGGATGATGTATCATCGAGGATAGTGTGGCCAGAGCATCTGTAACTTCGTTGTGCATTCTTGGGATATGTTTGAACTCTATGGATTGGAATCTTCGGGACAACTCATGCAAACAGTGCCGATAAGGTATTAATTTCAAATCCCTTGTTTCCCATTCTCCCTGAATTTGATGTATCAAAAGAGCTGAGTCACCCATGACCAAGATCTCTTGAACACCCATATCTATTTCCATCCTCAATCCCAGGATACATGCCTCATATTCGGCCATATTGTTGGTACAAAAAAATCGAAGCTGAGCGGTGACGGGATAGTGTTGACCCGTTTCTGAAATGAGTACTGCTCCGATTCCAACTCCTTTACTGTTGACGGCTCCGTCGAAATACATCTTCCATCCTAGCTTTTCACTCTGTTTTATTCCTTTGACATTCATTGCCTCCTCATCTGGAAAATATGTCTTTAGTGGCTCATACTCATCATCCAATGGATTCTCTGCCAGGTGATATGCAACTGCCTGCGCCTTCATCGCCGTACGAGTTACATAAATGATGTCAAATTCTGTGAGTAGAATCTTCCATTTAGCAAGTCTTCTTGTAGACATGGGCTTCTGGAATATATACTTCAGAGGATCCCAACGTGATATCAAGTACGTGGTGTACGCTGACATATAGTGCTTCAGCTTCTAAGCCACCCAGGTCAATGCACAACATGTTCTCTCTAGCTGAGTATACTTTACCTCGTAAGATGTGAATTTCTTACTCGGTAATATATAGCCTGCTCTTTCTTTTCTGTCTCATCGTGCTGTCCTAGCACACACCCAAAGGAATTGTCAAGCACCGTCTGATATAAGATCAAAGGTCTTCCCGGCTCTGGAGGAACTAGCCCTAGAGGATTTGCTAAATATTCCTTGATTTTATTGAAGGCTTTCTGACATTCATTGGTCCATTTCACTGCTTCGTCTTTCTTTAACAATTTGAAGATCGGTTCACATGTTGATGTCAACTGAGCGATGAACCGGCTAATATAATTTAGCCTTCCCAACAAGCTCATTACTTCCTTCTTGTTCTTCGGTGGAGGTAAACTCTGGATAGCTTTGATCTTTCACGGATCTAGTTCAATACCTTACCGACTCACTATAAATCCCAATAGCTTACCTGAAGGTACTCCAAAATCGCATTTTGCAGCATTGAGTTTAAGATTGTACCTCCGGAGTCTTTGGAAAAACTTCCTCAAATCCCTCACATGATCATGTTGCTTCTTGGACTTTATGATGATGTCGTCCACATACACTTAGATTTCTCGATGCATCATGTCATGGAACATTGTGGTCATTGCCCTCATATAAGTAGCTTCGACATTTTTTAACCCAAACGGCATCACTCTATAGCAATACGTTCCCCAAGGAATAATAAAAGTAGTTTTCTCCGCATCTTCTTCGTCCATCAAGATATGGTGGTAACCCGCATAGCAATCTACCAATGAACCGATCTCATGCTTGGCACAATTGTCGATTAATATGTGGATGTTTGGCAACGGGAAATCATCCTTCGGACTGGCATTATTGAGGTCTCTGTAATCCACACACACCCTGGTTTTTCCGTCTTTCTTTGGGACTGGCACAACATTCGCTAACCAGGTGGGGTACTTAGTAACTCATATGACTTTTGCCTTAAACTGCTTATTCACCTCTTGTTTTATCTTTACGCTGATGTGCGTTTTGAACGTTCGCAACTTTTGCTTCACTGGCCGGCACTCAGGATAAATAGCCAACTTGTGCACCACCAAATTAGTACTAAGTCCGGGCATGTCATCATAGGACCAAGCAAAGATGTCCTTGAATTCGTGTAGCAACTTTATTAACTCTTCCCTGAGGGAGGTTTCTTAATGTACACTGATTTTCATCTCCCGGACAATATCTTCGCTCCCCAAATTGATAGATTCTGTTTCACTCAAGTTTGGTTTGGGTTTTTCCTCATATTGATTCATGTCCTTACTTATTTCCTCCAGGGTTTCCTCATCATCATATTCTATCTCACGATCATTCTCAATTTCTTGTATAATAATTTGATTGTCAGAACTGGGCCGGGAATTCATTCATGCATGACATATCATCAGAATAAGCACCTATGGAACTGTACAAAAGGAAAAATAAAAAAATAAAGATAAGGTAAAATGAAGAAAGAAGTAGAAACTGCATTTCATTGATATTTCAAAGATGAACAAAGTTTGGGTACATTTTGATTTCAATGGGGGGTGGGGGACTACAGAAAGTAAAATTGCTTTTGGGGAAAATGATGATGAATTTCAAAAGCTAACTACCAACACTCCTTCCTAATAGGGAAAGGAGCGGCTTCCCAGTTGTTGAGCGCAACCCAAGATCCCACGAACTGAACGTCTATCTTGCTAGTACCCTCCCCTATTTCTACCATGTTCACATCCCCAAATAGCATTTCAAGCCTCATCAAGAGCTCCTCATCAGGTCTAGTCTCAGCATACCTAGACGCAGCAGATGTCAGATGTCATTTTGTACCAGTCTTGGCAAAGGTGTCAGACAGTTTTGGTATAGGTTTAGGAAGGGTCCAGTTTTTCTTTTTGGTTCTCTGGGCTTTTTGGATGTCGGTGTGGGTGGGTTTGAATCCCAAGCCGAAGGTGTCTTTGTTCACTGGCAGATGGACTGGTTGAGTTATTCCTTGCAAGGCTATTCCTAGCCCTTTCCCCGGTGTAAATCCATTTTTAATCATCTCCCTAGCTACCATCACAGAGGCAGGTGCCACTGTAGGGATTGGCAATTTCTCACATTCAGCAATCTTGTTCACTGTTACAATATCTGTCACCTGGTACAGCCAGGGACCCTTATCTCCATCCACATCCTCGAATGGCATTATGGCATTATAGGTGTCTCCTTCTCCGTGCACTGTGATTTCTTGCTGCTCCCATTCGAACTTAACCATCTGGTTCAAGGATGATGGCACGGCCTTAGCTGCGTGGATCCATGGTCGACCCAGCAATAGATTGTAGGACACAACAATGTCTAACACCTGAAATTCCATCGTAAAGTCTACTGGTCCAATGGTGACCTCCAAAATGATGTCCCCCAAAGTGTTCTTACTTCCTCCGTCAAATCCTCTCACATTCACACTATTCCTCCGAATTCTGTCAGGATTGATATTCAGCTTTCCAAGATTCGAAAGAGGATAAATATTTGCACTTGAGCCATTATCTATCAACACCTAAGTGACCACTGATTCTTCACTTTTCACAGTAAGGTAGAGCGCCTTGTTATGTTCGGTCCCCTGAATGGGCAATTTACTGTCTGAGAACGTAATCTTGTTGGATTCAAAGATCTTGTTGGTTATTTTCTAGAGATGACAGACCGAGATCTTTTCAGGGACATGCGTCTCATTTAATATCTTTATCAATGCTTTTCTGTGTTCCTCCGAATGGATCAACAATGAGAGCAAAGAGATTTGTGCGGGTGTCTTCCTCAATTGTTCTACTATTGAGTAGTCTTGAGATTTTATCTTCTTGAGGAATTCTTCTGCTTCTTCTTCGGACACAGGCTTCTTCATATGACTCTCTTTCACCACCTTCATTTTTCTTAACTCTTCCGGGGGAAAACACCTCCCGGAATGAGTTAGACCGTGTGTCTTTTTGATCTCCCCAGTCACTTCTTTTCCTTTGTACACTACTGCCACTTTGTTGTAGTTCTAAGTTACAGTCTTGGTATCCATCACCGGCATCTATACCACTGGCTTTCTAATTACTGGTTCCATGCACGCACCTTTCACTGTCAACACTGGTTTCACACCTGGCACCACAACTTTCAAAGTTTCCATCGCTGGTTGCTTTTTCACTAGTTCTTCAACTATCACTTTTCCTTTCTCAACTTCATTTTCTGCTTTGCTGCTGGCCTTTATCATCATGACCGACTAGGATGGCTTCCGGCTGCTCTCCTCTTGTGCCAACTCTATCATATGTGCTTTATGATGAGCCTGCAGTGGATTCTGAGTAATGTTCGGAGCCTCTGGACCCTGTACCTCAATCCTCTGACTATCAATGAGCTCTTGAATAGCAGTCTTCAAATGCCAACATTTCTCAATGTCGTGTCCCGGTGCCCCAGAACAATACTCGCACCTAACCGACTGATCGATATTCCTTGGAGGTGGGTTCAGAAGCTTGGATTCGATTGGGCTGAACATCCCCAATTCCTTCAATCAGTGATAGAGGCTAGTACAGGATTCCCCCAATAGGGTGAATGTTTTCTTTGGCTAGTTTCTATTCCTCATCTCCGGGTCGGGCCTGAAGTTGGGTTTGTTCGGGTTTCTGTAAGTTTCTAGAAGAGGGGTAGGTATTTTGTGTGTGATAAACATTCTGCGGGGCCTGGGCTCGCCATTCCTTTGGTGGTGGCGGGATAAGTTTGGGCTTGTGGGTTATAGTAGTGTGGGGTGGTAGGTGGGTAGTATGGTGGAGGTGGGCTGTATGGCGTTGGTGGGTTGTATGGGGTTGGTGGGTATGGCTGATATGGTCGAGGCGGGTGATGGTATTGGCTACGATTCCAGAGTTTACTCTCCACAACCGACACCTCTTATTTCTTTTTCTTCCCAATGGCTCCTCCATTCCCTGACTGGATGGCCTGATTTGTGGCCTTAATTGCTTAAAAGCTCATAATCTTGTTAGTTTTCAATCCTTCTTCCATGAAACTTCCCATTTTTACGCCTTCATTAAAATTCTTTCCAATGGCTGACACCAGATGTCCATAGTAGGTGGGCTCCAATGCCTGCAAGAAAGAGTCTACCATTTCAGTTTCTTTCATCGGCGGATCCACCATCGCCGCCTGCTCTCTCCATCTAAAGTCGTATTCTCTAAAGCTTTAACCAGGTTTCTTTTCCATTTTAGTGAGTGACAACCTATCCGGTATGATTTCCAAATTGTATTGGAAATGGTTAGCAAACACTTGTGCGAGATCATCCCAGATAAACCATCTAGTGTGGTCTTGGCGCGTGTACCATTCCAGTGCAGATCCACTTAAACTTCGGCTAAAGTACGCCATAAGAAGCTCATCTCTTCCCTCTGCGCCCCGTATCTTGCTGCAGTATCCTCGAAGATGGGCCACCAGATCTCCGTGTCCACTGTACATGTCAAACTTTGGCAACTTGAACCCGACATGGAGTTGCACTTCTGGAAACAGACATAGGCCTTTGTACGCCACACTTACTTGTCCCCCTAGCCCTTGTATGTTACGAAAGGACTGCTCCAAACTCCTCATCTTTCTGGCTATCTCCTCCTGTTCTAAGTTCTTGGCAAGTTTTTCTTCAATCACCTCCATCAACGGAGTGTGGGATTCATGCTGCCGAAAGGTTGGTTCAGGCGGGTAGTAGTGGGTGTCTTGTTCATTGAACAGCAGCTCACTAGATGACTTATGCAAGGCTGCAGGTGGAGGTGCTACTTATACCGGGGCAACCTGGGGTGGCTGGGGTGGCATTTGTTTTGACAGTAGCGGTGGTACCTGAGAGGTGGAGGCATAATAGTGATGATAATCTGGATATGTAGAGGACGAGTTCATAGTGGGTGGCTCAGGGTTGGGATTGGCTGAAGGGACGTATGTTGGGTTAGCGGGATAAGTAGGTAAGGGTTGACCGCTCGACCAAGCCTGATACATCTCAGCCATCTACTGTTTAAGCTTGTACATTTCTTCTTTTATTCCCGTTGCGTCCACAACTTCCTCCTTCTGGACGGGGTCCATGACTGTTGGTTCAATTTATTGAGATACAGCCTTTGTCATTGTCTTAGATCTTGTGTTGTAGGGATGAGTAGCCAAGATGCCAGTTGCCAGCTAGAATCTGGATCTCATAAACAGCAACACCCGTTAGTGGTTAGCACATAAAGAGATAAGATGCAAAGATTTGGAATAATCACATTTTTCCTTCGATCGTCATGCATCATCCCAGCCTTCGTTTTATTTTGAACCAATCTCATCATTCTCCTTTGTTTTTCTTTTCTCTTTTTCTTTCTTTTCCCTTTATTTTTTCTTTCTTTCTTCTCTCTCTCTTTTCTTCTTTCTTTATTTTCTTTATTGATTTGCGTTCCTATTTATTTCCCTATCATAAATAAAGAATTGACATAAAGCAAAAGGATTGACAACAACTTTTGATTTCTCATTGATAGTTCAAAACATCGGTTTATAAGATGGTGTTGTGCTACTAATGCAAAGACATATGAATACAGAATGCATGCCCTATGAGTACATTAATGCTCCTAGTGCTGGCGAGACATCGTTCGGTCTTGCCGCGGGCCTATACGCTAATTCCTTTTGGAGCCTATCTAGGTCAGACATGACTTGCTGCACAAAGAATTTCACTGCTCACACAAACGTTGCCCGGGACATTTCTTCACATAGCTGGCTCTTCCGGGTGATATACTGCGCAATATGAACTATTTTCTCTCGAATGACCCCTATCTCTCAAAGCAATCGACTGATCTGTTTGGTGCGAGCATCTAAAGTGCGTTGGTTCTCCTTTTGTATTTGTTGTAGCTTAGACTCTAGCCGAGCCATAGTCGTGTAACAATGTTCTCTTTCTTCTTCGAGATCTTTGATGACCTTGTTACTTTTGACAGTGGCTATAATAATTGTCTTCCTCAGTCGAGCTACCTCAAACTCATGCTTATCATATAGCTACTGAACCAACTTGGCCCTTTCCTCGGCATTTTCGGCCAGTTGCTTCCGAGCCCTGACTAACTCCTTTTCGGCATTGTCTAAGTCGAAGTTGTAGTCATTCACTTTGCGCCGAAGAGTTTCGATCAATTTATCATCTCGGGCCAAGCGAACAGGGGTCTCGGATGCAATTTTCATCTTAGAAACCTGAGCCTTCAAAATTTTGTTTTCTTTCTTCAGCTGCTTTTTCTCTCCTTCGTCGGATGCTGCTTGCAAACCGCTCTCGAAATCGAGATTTCTCAATTGTTCTTCCAGCAAACTGATCTTGGCCTTATATTCACTTTCTTTGGCCGCCCAATTCCTGTTTTCCTTAGATTGCTCTACCAGATCTTGCAAGTGAGGTCTTTTCGAAAGCCTGTCATGATCAATACCCATCGATACCATGTGGAATACCCGGACGACACTTCACCTCGAGCTCTGTTCTACACACAAGTCTCTACCTTCAGGTTCTGACATTCATTCCAAATCTGACGGACCTTTGCTTACGGGAATTGCCCGTCCGGGCTAATCTCTATTACTTGCGAACTGAGGTCCCCATCCTTTGGTATTACTTGACATATACCAAGCTATCGTAGGGCTCTGTAGGGGGCATAAGGCTGGACACTTTTCAAACCATGATAAAAAAGTGTGACCCTTCTGTCGGCGTATAAATCACCTCGTCCAGGGGCAACCAATCATATGCCCAATCGATCTGGCCGTCGGTCAATGATCGTAGATGCGAAATCCAATCTTTTACTCCATCCGGCAACTTAACTTCTTTTGTTCTCGTGTAAAATTCTTCAAGGCACGTTCTTTCGGTCGGCCCATAGCTTGAGAATAAAGGATGATGGCATAAATGTTCTATCAACCAGATTTGCAAGATCAAGTTGCATCCCTCAAAGAAGTTCGCCCCTGCTTTGCAGGTAGTCAAAGCGCGGTAGATGTATGTCACGACCCGGATTTTCCCCCAGCATCGGGATCGTGATGGCGCCTACTCGTGGTAGTTAGGCAAGCCACTGTATTCATACTATCCTGTTTTTAATACAATTTCATAATTAATTTACCAACAAACCATAACCTTAATTAAATAAATGCGGAATACTTTATCGAAATAAAAATAACTAATTACAAGATGAAAATCATACTGAAATCCTCTACACAATACGTGGAGTCACCAACTCACGAACTATTATTGAATATTACACATAAAAGTTTGAAAGAAATATAACATAATTCTGTTTGTCTCGGAACAAAGAGACTACGACTAGTAACATAAGTAAAGAGAGAGACGCCGGGCTTGCAGACGTCTGCAAGCTACCTCGGTCTCAAATATGATCAACTTCCACGCAATCGATTTACTGCTGCTGCTCCTGATCGTAACCTGGACCTTTACAAAAACGCACAGAAGTGTAGCATCAGCACAACCGACCCCATGTGCTGGTAAGTGCCTGGCCTATCTCGGCGAAGTAGTGACAAGCCTAGGACCGGACACCCACATAAACCTGTGCAATTCAATATATATGTATACCACAGAATAACAAGAAATAACCAAGTAATAACACAATAAGGAATATCTCAAAGAGTTCAACAATTAACAACAGTTAATAAGTTCACAAGGAAAACAAAGTAAAATGGAAAACACAAGTAATATCAAGTCAAGGAATAGCAAACAGTTGCACGGCATCACCCTTCGTGCTTTTACTCTCAACCTCACCAAATAAGCAAATAAAGTATACGGCATCACCCTTCGTGCTTTTACTCTTATCCTCACATCCATAGTACGGCATGATCCTTCGTACATGGTTCAATAACAGGGCACAGCATGATCATTCGTGCATAATCAATAAAACATAGCACGGCATTAACCTTCGTGCATAGATAATAAAACA
Organism: Nicotiana noctiflora; assembly: GCA_032618575.1. Classification (NCBI taxonomy): domain Eukaryota; kingdom Viridiplantae; phylum Streptophyta; class Magnoliopsida; order Solanales; family Solanaceae; genus Nicotiana; species Nicotiana noctiflora. The sequence goes on from JASVEL010008551.1 coordinate 702,611, forward strand.
TGGCACGGCATTAACCTTCGTGCATAAATAATAAATCAAGGCACGGCATCACCCTTCGTGCATTATCACTCTTCCTCACCCAAATAACAATCACGGTTAAGGGAAAAGAAAGAAACAGTAATTCATAAACCATCCCAACAAGGGCAATCAATAATTATCTTCACAATAAGTCCCGACAAGGGAGAACAACAACAATTCTACAACCTGGCAAAGGTTCAACAATTCATCTGCAAATATATCTCACAATAAGCATTATCAACGACTCACGGTCATACTAGACGCTAGTGTATGGATGCTCGTCACCACAGCCCATACACCACACTCGATCACATAACACATAGCACATAATCCTATTCCATCAAGCTAGGATAGAACAAACACTTACCTCGAATGTTTATGAACAATTCAATCCGTGGAAATGTCTTTTTCTTTCAAATTTGGCTCCAATCCAATCGTATCTATACACAATTGATTTAATATCATCAATACTACTCAACAAACTAATTCCTAAGACCAATTACAACTTTTACAACATTCTGCCCGGAATAGTGAATTTCGACCCCGAGCCCACATGGTCGGAACTCGGGGTTCGGACCAAAATCCGGTTACCCATCCCCCCACGAGTTCATGTATATGATTTGTTTCAAAATCGGACCTCAATTTGAGTTCCAATTTCCTAATTTATGAAAAACCCTATATTCTAACAAAAACAAGAATTCTACCATGAAAACCTTTGATTTCTATTGAAAAACATGTTTAATGATGTTAGGAATTGAAAGAATTAAGTAAAAAGTGACTTACAATTGTTTTGAAGAAGAAGGAATCCGTGAAGAATCGCAAATGAGTGTTTTTGGGTTGTAAAAAGTGAAGAAATGAACTGAAAATCGTGTTTTACAGGTCTCTGTGTTCGCATTTGCGAACATGGGTTCGCAATTGCGAACCCCGACAAATTTCTGGAGTTTGAAAAATAAGCTATGGCTCGGAAGTTCGCATTTGCGAACTTTTGTTCGCATTTGCGAACACTTGCAGGAAAGGGGAATGTTCGCATTTGCGAACAATGGTTCGCATTTGCGAACACAGGCAGTATAGGGAATGTTCGCATTTGCGAACTATTGTTCGCATTTGCGAACAAGGCTGGATATGGGAATGTTCGCATTTGCGAACTATGGTTCGCATTTGCGAACATAGGCAAGCCATGGGGATGTTCGCATTTGCGAACAATTGTTCGCATTTGCGAACAAGGCTGGGCATGAGGGGCTTCGCATTTGCGATCAGGGTTCGCATTTGCGAGCCCTGCCTTGCGCATTTGCGAACCCTGCCTTGATCTGCCACCTTCGCAATTGCGAAGCCAACAGCTGGGTGAAAAACCCGCAGTGCAAAAATTTAGAATTTAATCCAACGGCCTATCAAATCTTTACCCGAGCCCCGGGCTCCAAACCAAACATGTACACAACATCAAAAACACATTATGAACTTGTTCGTGCGATCACATCGCCAATAACACATCGTTTTCATCAAATCAAGCCTCAAGTTCATGATTTTCATACTTTTGGTTTTCAAAACCTTCAAACTTGGAACTCAAGGTCCAAAACATATCAAACGACATCTGAATGTCACCAAACTTTACAGAAATCACATATATAATATTTAAGATTTGTACCGGGCGTCGGAACCAAAATACGAGCCCGATACCAAGGTCAATTAATCCATTTCCTTTAACAATTACATCAAAAACAATTTCATAGAAAAATTCATAACTTGGGCTCTAGGCCTCAGAATTCGACTCCGGGCGCATGTCCAAGTCCCATATTTTCCTAAGGACTTTTCGGGACCATCCAATCTCGGGTCCGGGTCCGTTTACCAAAAATGTTGGCCGAAGTAAACCATATCAATATTAATATCATTTTTATCCAAATTTCTCATAGAATTCATATTTTCTATCACAAAATCTTTCCGGCTACATGCTCGGATCGTGCACGTAAATCGAGGCAACATAGAATGAGGTTTTCAAGGCCTCAGAAGCTCGAAATGATTAATAAAATAAGTGATGACCCTTTGGGTCGTCACATTCTCCACCTCTAAAACAATCGTTCGTCCTCAAACGGACAAAAGAAAGAAGTACCTGAGTCAGGAAAAAAATGTGGGTAGCGGCTCCGCATATCAGACTCGGACTCCCAGGTCGATGCCTCAGGAGGCTGACCTCTCCACTGAACACGCACAGAAGGATAACTCTTCGACCTCAACCGTCGAACCTGCCGGTCTAGAATGGCCACCGGCTCCTCCTCGTAAGATAGATCATTGTCCAATTGGACAGTACTGAAGTCTAACACATGTGTGGGATCGCCGTGGTATCTCCGAAGCATAGATACATGAAAAACTGGATGCACGGCCGATAAGCTAGGCGGCAAAGCTAATCTGTAAGCCACCCCTCCCACTCTGTCTAGAATCTCAAATGGACCAATATACCTAGGGCTGAGCTTGCCCTTCTTCCCGAACCTCATCACGCCCTTCATAGGCGACCCTCGGAGCAATACTCGATCACCAACCATGAAATCTACATCTCGAACCTTACGATCCGCATAATTCTTCTGCCTGGACTGAGCTGAATGCAATCTCTCCTGAATAGTCTTGACCTTATCCAAGCCTCCTGAACTAAGTCTGTACCCAAGAACCGAGCCTCTCCCGGTTCAAACCATCCAACTGGTGATCGATATCGCCTACCATACAACGCCTCATACGGAGCCATCTGGATGCTAGACTGGTAACTGTTATTGTAGGCGAACTCTGCTAATGGCAGAAACTGGTCCCACAAGCCTCCGAAATCAATAACACAGGCTCGAAGCATGTCCTCTAGAATCTGAATAGTCCTTTCGGACTGGCCATCCATCTGAGGATGAAATGCTGTACTCAACTGAACCTGGGTGCCTAACTCCTGCTGGACCGCTCTCCAGAACCGCGAGGTAAACTGCGTACCCCGATCAGAGATAATAGATACTGGCACTCCATGGAGACGAACAATCTCCCTAATGTAAACCTCCGCTAACCTCTCCGACGAGTAGGAGACAGATACTGGAATAAAGTGTGCTGACTTGGCCAGCCTATCAACAATGACCCAAATAGCATCAAATTTCCTCCGAGTCAAAGAAAGTCCAGTAACGAAGTCCATAGTGATCCGCTCCCATTTCCACTCGGGAATTAATCCTCTGGAATACACCACCAGGTCTCTGGTGCTCATATTTCACCTGCTGACAATTTAGACACCGAGCGACATACGCAACGATATCTTTCTTCATTCTGCGCCACCAATAGTGCTTTCGTAAGTCCTGGTACATCTTCGCGGCGCCTGGGTGAATAAAATACCGCGAACTGTGGGCCTCCGCTAAGATTAACTCTTGAATCCCTTCGACATTGGGCACACAAACTCGACCCTGCAATTTCAATACCCCATCATCATCTAGATTTACATGTGTGGCACCTCCCCGCTGTATTGTATCTCTCAACTCACGCAAATGAGGATCATCAAATTGCCTCTCACGGATACGCTCTAATAAAGAAGAACGAGCGACCGTGTAGGCTAACACCCTGCTAGGCTCGGAAATGTCTAATCTCACGAACCGGTTGGCTAAGGCCTGTACATCTAGAGCTAATGGTCTCTGACTGACCAGAATGTATGCAAGACTACCCATGCTGGAATACTTTCTACTCAATGCATCGGCCACCACATTGGCCTTACCTGGGTAATATAAGATAGTAACATCATAGTTCTTTAGCAACTCTAACCATCTCCGTTGTCTTAGATTCAACTCCTTTTGCTTGAACAAGTACTGTAGGCTTTTGTGATCAGTGTACACCTCACATGTCACACCATATAGATAATGCCTCCGGATCTTTAAGGCATGAACCACTGCTGCTAACTCAAGATCATGAACTGGATAATTCTTCTCATGTATCTTTAACTGCCTCGAAGCATAAGCGATAACCTTACCATTCTGCATCAATACCGCTCCAAGCCATGTACGAGATGCGTCACAATAAACTCTATAAGGCCCTACACCCGTAGGTAGTATCAGTACTGGTGCGGTAATCAAGGCTATCTTGAGCTTCTGAAAGATCGCCTCACACTCCTCTGACCACTGGAACTGGACACCCTTATGGGTCAACCTGGTCATCAGGGCTGCAATAGAAGAAAACCCCTCTACAACTCGACGGTAGTAACCTGCTAATCCCAAAAACTCCGGATCTCAGTCACTGAAGCTGGTCGAGGCCAATTCTGGACTGCCTCAATCTTCTTTGGGTCTACCTCTGAATACCTTCCACTGATACAATGTGACCCAGAAATGCTACCGAACTCAGCCAGAACTCACATTTAGAAAATTTGGCATATAGTCGGTTATCTTTCAGAGTCTGAAGAACCACTCTGAGGTGCTGCTCGTGCTCTTCCTGGCTGCGGGAGTACACCAGGATGTCATCTATAAAGACTATCACGAACAGATCTAAGTAAGGCCTGAATACCCGATTCATCAACTCCATGAATGCTGTTGGGGCATTGGTCAACCCGAAGGACATGACCAAGAACTCATAATGCCCATATCTAGTGCGAAAGGCTGTCTTAGGAATGTCAGCCGCCCTGATCTTCAGCCGATGGTAGCCTGACCTCAAGTCTATCTTTGAGAATACCCTCGCTCCCTGGAGCTGGTCAAACAAATCATCAATCCTCGGTAGTGGATACTTATTCTATATTGTCACTTTGTTTAATTGCCGGTAATCAATACACATCCGCATCGAGCCATCTTTCTTCTTTACAAATAATACAGGTGCTCCCCAGGGGGAAACACTGGGCCTGATAAAGCCCTTCTCAAGAAGGTCTTGCAACCGATCTTTCAACTCTTTTAGCTCCGGCGGGGCCATACGATAGGGTGGAATAGAGATGGGCTGCGTGCCCGGTGCTAGATCAATACAGAAATCAATATCCCTGTCGGGTGGCATGCCCGGCAGGTCTGAAGGAAAAACCTCAGGAAACTCCCGTGCAATAGGGGCTGACTCAATGGAAGGAACCTCTACGCTAGAATCACGAACATAAGCCAGATAAGCTAGACACCCCTTCTCGACTATGCGTTGAGCCTTAACATAGGAAATGACACTGCGAACGGAGTGGCTTGAGGTACCTTTCCACTCTAATCGGGGTGATTCTGGCAAGGCTAAGGTCACAGTCTTATCATGACAATCTAGAACAGCATGGTATGGGGACAACCAGTCCATCCCCAATATGACATCAAAATCCACCATATCCAAAAGCAACAGATCAACACGGGTCTCAAGACCCCCAAATATAACTACGCACGAACGATGCACTCGGTGGACTACAATGGAGTCACCCACTAGTGTAGCCACATAAACTGGAATATCCAGAGCATAGCTGGGCACGGCCAAATACGGTGCAAAGTAGGAAGACACATAGGAATATGTAGATCCAGGGTCAAATAATACTGAAGCACCTCTGCCACACACAAGAATGGTACCTGTAATCACGGCATCTGATGCCTCTGCCTATGGCCTGGCTGGTAAAGCATAGAATCGGGGATCTGCACCTCCCCTCTAAGCTGCGTCTCTAGGACGGTCATCAACTGGCTGACCTCTACCTCTGGCTGGACGGTCTCCACCTCTACGGTCTCGACCTCCACCTCTATAATCTCTACCCCCGCCTCTGGCTGGCTGGGCAGGCTGAGGGTCAGCTGGGGCCTGAATCATAGGACGAGGACCTCGCTGCTGAGAGTTGCCCGCTGCTAGAGGGCAATTCCTGATAAAATGACCTGGGTCACCACAACCGTAGCAACTCTTAGACTGATAGGGCTGCTGGCCCCGACGACCTGAATGGCCTCCACGAACACTCTGAAGAGGCTGAGCATTAATAGGAGGTTGGTCTGAATAATGCCCACGAAAACCACGATCACCTGGTCCACCCTGTGAAGCCCTGAAGGGCGGAATGAAAAGGCCTAGAAGACTGGCCTCTATCAAAGGATTCTCTACCACCAGAGGAAGAACCACTAAACCTGCCTGAATGACGAGGCCTCTTGTCTGAAGAATAACGGCCTCCCCGAGCAAGAGCCATCTCAACTCTGCGTGCTACATTAGCTGCCTCCTGAAATGATATGTCACTCCCCACACCCATAGCCATCTGGAGTCTAATTGGTTGATTAAGCCCATCTATAAACCTGCGGACCCTCTCCCTCTCTGTGGGAAGTATCACCACTGCATGACGAGCCAAATCGACAAATCTCGTCTCATACTGTGTGACCGTCATAGAGCCATGATGGAGGCGCTCAAACTGCCTCCGAAGTACATCCCGCTGAGTAGCAGGGAGAAACTTCTCCATAAATAGTTCCGCAAACTGATCCCATGATAAAGCTGGGGACCCTGCTAGTCGAGTCAAGCAATAATCTCTCCACCAAGTCTTGGCGGATCCTGCAAGCCTGAATGTACAGAAGTCAACTCCATTTGTCTCCACGATCCCCATAGTCTTGAGAATCTCGTGGCAACTGAATAAGAAATCCTGAGGATCCTCCGATGTGGCACCGCTGAATGTAGTGGTAAACAGCTTGGAGAACCGATCAAGTCTCCATAAGGAATCAGAAGTCATGGCCGCTCCATCTCCGGCATGAGCCGTGGTACTCGACTGAGTGGCCACAGCTGGCTGAACCACTGGTGCCTGAGGCTGAGGAACTACTGGCTCCGGAGTACGAGCAATAGGAGTCTGGGCACCTCCTCCAGCCTGAGAAGCAGCTGGTGCAACCGATAATAAGCCCGCTCTGGCAATGCTGTCCATAAATCCCGCTATTCCGACCAAAGCATCCCGAAGATCCGGGGTAAATAAAGCCTCTCCCGGGACCTGAGCTGGGCCCACTGGAGCTGCTGGGACTGGAACCTCCTCGTCAATCTCAATATGAGGCTCCACCTCTGGAGTAGCTGCTTGGGGCTGAGCTCTACCCCTACCACGGCCTCTGATACGGCCTCGGCCCCTTCACGGGAGCTGCCTGGGGCTCGGGCTGCTGGTCAGCGGACGAAGAAGCACATGTCCTCACCATCTGCGAAAGGACAGAATAGAAATTCAATCAATAATTTAGGAACAAGTCGCACGACAAGAAAGAACAAATGAGAGACTCTTTCCTTACTCAATAGACTCTGGAGGACAAGTACAGACATCTCCGTACCTACCTCTCAAACTCTACTAAGCTTGTTCGTGAGTGGTGAGAACTATGTAACCTAGAGCTCTAATACCAACTTGTCACGACTCGGATTTTCCCCCAGCATCGGGATCGTGATGGCGCCTACTCGTGGTAGCTAGGCAAGCCACTGTATTCATACTATCCTGTTTTTAATACAATTTCATAATTAATTTACCAACAAACCATAACCTTAATTAAATAAATGCGGAATACTTTATCGAAATAGAAATAACTAATTACAAGATGAAAATCATACTGAAATCCTCTACCCAAGACGTGGAGTCACCAACTCACGAACTACTATTGAATACTACACATAAAAGTTTGAAAGAAATATAACATAATTCTGTTTGTCTCGGAACAAAGAGACTACAGCTAGTAACATAAGTAAAGAGAGAGACGCCGGGCTTGCGGACGTCTGCAAGCTACCTCGGTCTCAAATATGATCAACTTCCACGCAATCGATTTACTACTGCTGCTTCTGATCGTAACCTGGACCTGTGCAAAAACGCACAGAAGTGTAGTATCAGTACAACTGACCCCATGTGCTGGTAAGTGCCTGGCCTATCCCGGCGAAGTAGTGACAAGCCTAGGACCAGACACCCACATAAACCTGTGCAATTCAATATATATGTATACCACGGAATAACAAGAAATAACCAAGTAATAACACAATAAGGAATATCTAAAAGAATTCAACAATTAACAACAGTTAATAAGTTCACAAGGAAAACAAAGTAAAATGGAAAACACAAGTAATATCAAGTCAAGGAATAGCAAACAGTTGCACGGCATCACCCTTCGTGCTTTTACTCTCATCCTCACCAAATAAGCAAATAAAGTACACGGCATCACCCATCGCGCTTTTACTCTCATCCTCACATCCATAGTACGGCATGATCCTTCGTACATGGTTCAATAACAGGGAACGGCATGATCCTTCGTGCATAATCAATAAAACATAGCACGACATTAACCTTCGTGCATAAATAATAAAACATGGCACGGCATTAACCTTCGTGCATAAATAATAAATCAAGGCACGGCATCACCCTTCGTGCATTATCACTCTTCCTCACCCAAATAACAATCACAGTTAAGGGCAAAGAAAGAAACAGTAATTCATAAACTATCCCAACAAGGGCAATCAATAATTATCTTCACAATAAGTCCCGACAAGGGAGAACAATAACAATTCTACAACCTGGCAAAGGTTCAACAATTCATCTGCAAATATATCTCACAATAAGCATTCTCAATGACTCACGGTCATACTAGATGCCAGTGTATGGATGCTCGTCACCACATCCCATACACCGCACTCGATCACATAACACATAGCACATAATCCTATTCCCTCAAGATAGGATAGAACAAACACTTACCTCGAATGTTTATGAACAATTCAATCCGTGGAAATGTCTTTTTCTTTCAAATTTGGCTCCAATCCAATCGTATCTATACACAATTGATTTAATATCATCAATACTACTCAACAAACTAATTCCTAAGACCAATTACAACTTTTACAACATTCTGCTCGGAATAGTGAATTTTGACCCCGGGCCCACATGGTCGGAACTCGTGGTTCGGACCAAAATCTGGTTACCCATCCCCCCACGAGTTCATGTATATGATTTGTTTCAAAATCGGACCTCAATTCGAGGTCCAATTTTCCAATTTATGAAAAACCCTATATTCTAACAAAAACAAGAAATTCTACCATGAAAACCTTTGATTTGTATTGAAAAACATGTTTAATGATGTTAGGAATTGAAAGAATTAAGTAAAAAGTGACTTACAATTGTTTTGAAGAAGAAGGAATCCGTGAAGAATCGCAAATGAGTGTTTTTGGGTTGTAAAAAGTGAAGAAATGAACTGAAAATCATGTTTTACAGGTCTCTGTGTTCGCATTTGCGAACATGGGTTCGCAATTGCGAACCCCGACCAATTTCTGGAGTTTGAAAAATAAGCTAAGGCAGGAAAGTTCGCATTTGCGAACTTTTGTTTTCATTTGCGAACACTGGCAGGAAAGGGGAATGTTCGCATTTGCGAACAATGGTTCGCATTTGGGAACACAGGCAGTATAGGGGAATGTTCGCATTTGCGAACTATTGTTCGCATTTGCGAACAAGGCTGGAAATGGGAATGTTCGCATTTGCGAACTATGGTTCGCATTTGCGAACATAGGCAGGCCTTGGGGATGTTCGCATTTGCGAACTATTGTTCGCATTTGCGAACAAGGTTGGGCATGAGGGGCTTCGCATTTGCGATCAGGGTTCGCATTTGCGAGCCCTGCCTTGATCTGCCCCCTTCGCAATTGCGAGAAATGCTTCGCAATTGCGAAGCCAACAGCTGGGTGAAAAACCAGCAGTGCAAAAATTCAGAATTTAATCCAACGGCCTATCAAATCTTTACCCGAGCCCCCGGGCTCCAAACCAAACATGTACACAACATCAAAAACACATTATGAACTTGTTCGTGCGATCACATCGCCAATAACACATCGTTTTCATCAAATCAAGCCTCAAGTTCATGATTTTCATACTTTTTGTTTTCAAAACCTTCAAACTTGGAACTCAAGGTCCAAAACATATCAAACGACATCCGAATGTCACCAAACTTTACAGAAATCACATATATAATATTTAAGACTTGTACCGGGCATCGGAACCAAAATACGAGCCCGATACCAAGGTCAATTAATCCATTTCCTTTAACAATTACATCAAAAACAATTTCATAGAAAAATTCATAACTTGGGCTCTAGGCCTCAGAATTCGACTCCGGACGCATGTCCAAGTCCCATATTTTCCTACGGACTTTTCGGGACCATCCAATCTCGGGTCCGGGTCCGTTTACCAAAAATGTTGACCGAAGTCAACCATATCAATATTAATATCATTTTTATCCAAATTTCTCATAGAATTCATATTTTCTATCACAAAATCTTTCCGGCTACATGCTCGGATCGTGCACGTAAATTGAGGCAACATAGAATGAGGTTTTCAAGGCCTCGAAGCTCGAAATGATTAATAAAATAAGTGATGACCCTTTGGGTCGTCACAATGTCTGCTAAAATCATTGGAGCCAGAGTACAATTATCTTGTCCTACCAAAGTGCTTGCTACCCCGGCAATATTTATATTGATGTGCCCATATTTTCTCGGAAATATGATAATCCCAAGAAATGCCACTAAGAAAGCAAACCGTCGATGCTCCTCCATTTTTCCCGGTTGGACTTGGTACAAAGCTTGTTCGTGGAGTCGTTGAAACCCCCTACATGTTCATATCTTCTATAAATGAAGTTTAGGGAACAAAATCCATTGGCAAGATCCTCGTTGTGGACGTTTCTGGCAATTTTCTAAGAGTGCAAGAAACGGTGCACCGTTACTGCTCTCGGGGCCACCGGGTATTTTTCTTTTAAAGGGACCTCGTTCTTTCCTAAGTAGAAAGTAATTTCCTCCAGAGTGGGAGTGAGTTCAAAGTCTAGAAGATGTAGTACATTGTGTGCAGGATCCCAATATGTGACTAGTGCTCTGATTATGTCACCTCGGGGAATTATGTCCAATAAACCCGTGAGATCCTTTAAGTAGACTTTGACCCAATTTTAACCTTCTGTTCCCATGTCGTTCCACCATAGTCTTAGATCCAAAGGGATTTTATTCATTAAGGTGAAAGGTTCATTCTGTATTGTGCTAATCCTGCACATTTATTAAGGCGATTTTATTTAGAAAAGATAAAAATCTTTTTCAATTCAAATTTTCATTTTTGAAAGAGACATGACTCTCGAAGTGGCCCTGTTTGCCAAAACAGCCTTCCGACGTCCTTTCGGAACATTCGACCGTTTCCAAAAATAGCGATCGCTTTGATTATTTGAAACAAAAATATTTTTTTTTTGGTCTTTTTCTAAAAAGGTGGTTGGACCCGTTCAAGGGTTGCCTACGTATCCCGCCTAATGGCGAGAATTAAACCTGCGTAGTTCGATCAGATTAGTTGACCAATTACTTCACCGACAAAGCCATTTTTCTTTTTTCTTTTTAAAATTTTCAAATTTTCTGATTGCACTTTTTCACTAGTTCTTATTTCTCTCTCTCTTTTTTTTCTTTTGAACACTTTTCTATACTCGGGAATTTTGCCGGTCTGCATAACGATCAAGGACAATAAAAATACAACACATAATATGCTCGGACTTTTGATTACCGGGTCACTTGTCCTAGACGGACCCAATCCCTGTGTTGAGTCCCCTAAGTCAGATATGATGCAAATAATCGTCCTAGACCTATGTTTAACATCTTAAAGTTTCATAGAGTGCTAGATCATGTACCCGAGCGGACAACTCGAATCGAGGAGGGGGCTACGTACCGGTGACTCGCAGAGTCAATCGGCTTTGTAACTTATCCGGCCTCTGTTTCTTAGTTCAAGTGTATCTTAATAGAAAGGGGAGTCTCAACCAGTAAGCACATCCCCGGAGGTGAAGAAGAGAAGGGTTTTTGGCACAATTTATATAGAATCCACGTAATATCAAAGAGGTAAAAAACATAGCATGTTGTTCAAATCATATAACAAAGTCAAATAACATTAAGGACGGCGATTCTAAGGAGCTCGAGTTCTTAAACACTGAAACTGCAGTTCTGGGTTGGGTTCCCCAGCAGAGTCGCCAGAGCTGTCACACCTCCCTTTTTACTACCCCACATGCACACATACCTGAAAAGAGTCTTTTGTATCGATCCGTTTGGAAAAATACGTAGGGTATACCTCAGCGTTCAAATACCCGAGACAGATATAACAACGAAAAGGAAGGAGTTTTTCCACATAAAGGACAATCGGTTCGGGATTTTTATTTAATTATCAGAGTCGCCACTTGGGAAGATAATGGTGTCCCAAGTGACCGGTTAATCCCGAATTAGAGGAAGTCGACTCTGTTATTACAGTCCGCGAAACAAAGACCTGGATAAGGAACTGTGTTAACCCAGAAGAAGGTGTTAGGCATTCCCGGATTCCGTGGTTTTAGCATGGTCGCTCAATCATCGTTATCGAATCTTATTTGACTTGTTATAGATTTTAACAATACGCACGTTCTTTTAATTTTAATATTTTAAAAGAATTGCGACATCGTGAAAATGCACTTCGGGTCACACCGCAACCAGTACGCCTGTGACCTTTAGTACATTTAGGCTTTGCCGGGATTTTGGATTTGAGTCACACCAAGTGCACACTCGTATTTAAGGAAAGTATATTAAATTGTGCCTAATAGAGTCTATCGGCTTTTAATTCTTTTGGGAGAGGCTATAAAGTTTACTAGTAGCTTTCCCGATTCTATCTATTCATTATTTCATTACTAAGGGAGCCCCACTATTGGTGTCATATGAGGCTCATCCCGATTAATCTTTATAGTTCAACCCTATCGTTTAACTATATTTTCTATACATGTATTTTTCTTAATTAATTATTATCATTTCAGAATTGGACTCAGGCCGTTCTTATTGCCTTCACTAGGCCTGGGCCTCTGCACCCTTAGTTAAACGAGTGCTGGGCTTGCCCAGGTCTTAGAGACCCAGGATGTCTTCAAGCTTCTACTCGACAACCCAGTTAATTTCGTATCACAGTTCAGGCCCACGTTACATATAGGGCCCAAACCAAATGGGAACAATAATAGTAAGAATAGAAATAGGAAACTTATAACAGAACAATCATATAACACTAAGAATGAGTTCAATTGCTTTTTATTCATCAAAAGAGACAATCACGATACAAACTGTTAATGTTAACTCTGGATCACGACTATCTACTTTACATGAGGATTGAATTAAAATACTATTTCTATCTTTGATCCCTAATAATGAATTTACACTAACATCTGAGTTATTTACTAGTTGAAAGCTTTAAGAAATTGTTTAATTATATATGAGGTTTGAAAAATATGAACAGTTCAACTAATTATCTATGGTATCTAGCTTATCTAAAACTACGATGAGTTATTCACAGATGCGCAATTATACCACTGGTTTCATTATGAGCTAAGCTTTTTGACATCACAAGTCCGGTTCTAATTGAGTTGTTACGTAATCTGGTTGTTTCCCCTTTTAAACTTACTCAAATCTGAACTTTAGTTTCTAAAACAAAAAAACTACATGAGCTTGATTTAAATAGTCTAATCACTCAATTATACAACTCGAGTACCTACATTTAAGTGATTCAAAAACTTAAGAATAACTATACTATTGATTTTACTACGACTTAGCTCATTACAATGTTATTAACCCGATTATGAATGAATCATGGCTTAATCTAACGTTTTACTTTTTCGAAGCTTATCTAAGTTTAAATGCAGATCTACAATATATGATTAACTTTGTGATTAAGACTTACGATGCTACTGTGAAGAACAGTTAATCATTTGAAACTGTGATTAGCTAACTTATATTTTGAAGTTTTACCTATTTAAACTAGGTGATATACTATCTACACTACACTACAACCATTAAGCTATCTATTACACTGCTTTTATTTTTTTTCTACTAATACACACTACACTACATTTAAATTGTAGATCTAAACTACTAAACAAGTAACGAAAAGAGTAAACTACAAAATAACAGATAATTTTTACACTTGAACTTCATTTCTATTCAGCAATTTAGCGTTACATCTTCAAACCGAACAAGGAATGTACCTGAATCAGCAAATAGAAGCCAATGAGTTCTAGGGGATTAAACAAGTAATCAGCAACAGACTCAAACGGCAATGCAACAGTGAAGATGAATCTCAAACGAACAGAAAACCACAGCAACCGGGCAGATAAGAATCCAAACAGAACTCGAGCAGAAAATCACAAGAACATGCAACTAAGCCAGTAACTATTACTCAAAATAATGCAGGAAATTGTTGGCTATTCACTATGATATTTTTCTCTGATTTCTCTATTGAAAAACCACCTTCTATTTCACTCTTTTTGGGGGTATTTATAGGTGTAGGAATGGCAGATTTCTTGGGGAGAAAGAATGGAACTAAGGGTGTGTTTGGTATGAAGGAAAACATTTTCTGGAAAATGTTTTCCAATTTTCCCATGTTTGGTTGGCTTAAATATTTTGGAAAACATTTTCCTTATCAATTCTTTTTCCTCCAATTGGAGGAAAATGTTTTCCTTATCAAAAGAAGGAAAAACATTTTCCAAAGCTCCTTCTCAACCATTCTCACCCTCACCAACCCACCCCACCCCCTCTCCAAAAAACAGTTTTTTTTTAGAAAAATTTCAGTTTTTCCGTTACCATCTACCCTACTACCCCTCCACCCCACCCCGCAAAAAAAAATTCTTTTACCTTAATTTTTTTTTCTATAATTTTAAATTTCTGTTTTCTTATTTTTGTGCACCACCCACCCCCATCCCCTACCCCTACCCCTCCCCCCCCCTCGGCACAAAAAAATTACTGTTTTTTTGTAATTTAAATTTTTATTTTTTTTTCGATTTTCTCCCCCCCCCCCCCGCCCCAGCCCTCCCCCCCCAAAAAAATTTTAAAATATATTTATCAGTTTTTAATTTTATTATTTATCATTTAAAGGCTCAATATTTTACAAGTTCCAAAATTATGAGTTCGGAAGTTTACGGGTTTAGAAATTATAAATTTACCGATTCGAAAATACGCAATTTTTCCGTTAAAAAATAAAGCATTACATTAGTTCCTTTAGATTGTGTCAATTTTTAGAGACTTCGGGAAGGGGAGGGGTGGGGGAGGTGGGAGGGGGAGGGGTAGGAGAGTATCAAAAAAAATATTTTTCTAAAAAACTATTTTTTACTCTCTAACCAAACATAGAAAATATTTTTCGGAAAATGTTTTCCACTTACCAACCAAACAAGAGAAAATAAGTGATAAAATCAATCATTTTCCATGAAAACATTTTCTAGGAAAACATTTTCTATGGAAAACATTTTCCTTCATACCAAACACACCCTAAATCCCATTTCTCCCCCTTTAAAATTGCTAAATCTACACTTATACCCTATTTTCTGTTAAAAGATCCCTTCTAGCATGTGCTGGAAGGTTCTTTTTGATTCTTTTCCTAAGATTTTGCCAAAGTATATGTCACGACCCTAGTTCACCAATCGTGAACATGTCGTGATAGCACCCAGTCCCCACGACTAGGTAAGCCTAACACCTTGCGGAATATACAAGCTATAAACACTTAAATAAGAAACAAGGGAAAAATAGCATAAAAAGATACGTAGTCCGTGCCGCTTGGCACATACATCCTTCAACACACTGTGTAAACACTACCAAGATCCGGAATCTCTCGGGTAACACGGACTAAAGAGAATATACAACTGTGGCTCTATGTGTAAAGAGTATCTAACAACGAAAAAGGAAAATGTCAACTAATACTATCAGAATAGAAGGAAAGCCTCCGGATCCGCGGACGTAGCAGATCATACCTCGAGGTCTCCCTGAAAGCTGTGAAATCACCTAGTATGAGCCTGTCCCGATGTACCTGGATCTGCACAACAAAAGTGTGCAGAAGAGTAGCATGAGTACACCACGGCGGTACTCAGTAAGTGCCAAGCCTAACCTCGATGGAGTAGTGACGAGGAAGGTCGGGGCCCTACTGAGAAACAATAATATAATGACGATAATAATAATAAACAGTTCCAATGATAATAATTTCCGCAATAACAACAATGAAATGATTACTGCAACCGTCTACAATTAAGCTAACAACAAATAACCAATTCAATAAAACAAGTCCAGGACCTGTGGGAATCGAACCCACCATCCCATTGACAGTACCTCTGGGTCTCTGGGAATCGAACACGCAGCCCATGTCTCAATAAATAATCAATAACTCAGGATCTCCGGGAATCGAACCCGCAGTCCCTACCAATAACTAAGGATCTCGGGAATCGAACCCGCAGTCCCTACCAATAACTCAGGATCTCGGGAATCGAACCCACAGCCCTGGGTCTTCGGGAATTGAACCCGCAGTCCACAAGCAAAGCAAATAAAGGAATACACAGAGAGAATAAATTATGCTTAACTATAACTTCACCGAAAAATAGTGCCAATAAATTTCAAGAAGTTCAAATAAGACAATTAGGCAACTAAACAGTTAAGTACTACCTAATCATGCTTTTCTAACTACTACCGGGTAAAATATCAAATTAACAGCTAAAGACAGGAATATCACTCATCGAATATTTTAAATAACGTATGTGTTCAACAACCAGCGCATGTACACGCACGTCACCTCGCGTACAAGGCATTTAAACTATCACACAATATCCTAGGGGTGAAAATTCCCCCACACGAGGTTAGACAAGCCACTTACCTCAATTCCGGTACAAAACAGCTAAGAAATAACCCTCTTGCCGCGAATGTCGGCCTCCACAAGTGTAGTATCCTGATAAAAATCAATAGAATCACATCAAAATAGGCCAATTGGGCATTACCCAATCAAAATAACTCAAAATACACCAAAACCCACAAGTTGCCAAAACCCGACTTTCGGCACGCTTATAGAAAAATCACGAAAATTATATATTCGGGTTCCTTATCTAGATACGAGTCCGTGCATATAAAATTTATCGAAATCAGACTCCGTTTGCCAATTCAAATCAAAGATTTTCTAACATTTAGGCCTAGGGCTCAAACCCACCTTTAATCTTCCATTTTCAGTGAAATAATCACAGATTTCATGATAAACCAACGAATTAAGGTCAAGAAACTTACCCCCGATGATTTACCGATGATATCCCAGCGTTTTTCCTTCGAAATCCTCTCTTGGAGCTCAACAATGGCGTTTTTGTGTATGGGGGCCGCGGCTATTATGTTCTGAACTTAAACTCAGTGCCAGACCAATCCCTTCATCGCGTTCGCGTTGCCTTTCATGCGTTCGTGATGATCTGACCAAATTACTCTTCGCGAACGCGACATGCCTCATGCATTCGCGATGTACAACTCCGTAGCCGTCTGAGGTTCCTTCTACACGAACGCGTCCCCTCTCTACGCGAACGCTATGCCCAATAATTTCCTCCTACGCGAACGCGGCCTGTGCCCACGCGAATGCGATGCTTCACAGTCTTCACCTTACGGGAACGCGTCCCTGGCATCGCGAACGCGATGGTCATCAAACACAGGCCTTCGCGAACGCGGCCCAGTCATCGCGAACGCGATGACCAATGCCCTGCTGCACTGCTGCTGTATTTTCTGCAGATTTTTCAAAGTTCCAAATGCCCGTTTGATGGTCCGAATTCATCCCGAGGCCCCCGGGACCCCAACAAAAACCACCAACATACTCCAAAACACGATACGAACTCATTCCAATCATAAAAACACGTCTAACAACATCAAAACCCATAATTCATATCGAATTCAAGCCTAAATATCTTAAAACTTTCCGAATTGCACATACGATCTAAAACCCGACCAAACGACGTCCGAATGACCTGAAAATTTGCGGACATATCCAAAATCACATAACGAAGCTACAGAATATTGTCGGAATTCCATTCCGACCACCGGATCAAAATCTCACCTATCGTTCGGATTCGCCAAAATTTCAAACTTCGACATTTCAAGCCTAATTGAGCTAAGGACCTCCAAAATACATTTCGAACGCGCTCCCAACCCCGAAATCACCCAACGGAGCTAATGGAACCATCAGATTTCCGTCCCAAGATCGTCTTAACACTGTTCCAGTTACGGACCATTTTTTATCTTTAAAGCTCTCATTTAGGGACTAAGTGTCCCAAAATACTCCAAATTTCAGGACCGACTCTTCCGGCGAACCACAATAGCAGAAATGTACTTAGGGAAATAGTTAAATTGGGGATTGGGGCATAATTTTCTAAACTGACCGGCCGGGTCGTTACATCTTCCCACCCTTAAAAGATTCGTTCATCCTCGAACGAGCATAGAAAACATACCTGGAGTAGTGAAAAGATGAGGGTACTGGCTGCGCATATCCTGCTCGGTCTCCCAAGTCGCCTCCTCGACCGGCTGGCCCCGCCACTGAACCTTTACCGAAGCGATGTTCTTTGACCTTAGCTTTCTGACCTGCCTATCTAGAATGGCTACTAGCTCCTCAACATAAGACAGATCCTTGTCTAGTTGAACAGAAGTGAAATCCAACACATGCGACGGGTCACCATGGTATCTCCGGAGCATGGAGACATGAAATACGGGGTGAACTCTGGTTAAAATAGGAGGTAAGGCTAACTCATAGGCAACCTCCCCAATACGCCTCAAAATCTCAAAAGGGCCAATAAATCTAGGACTCAGCTTTCCTTTCTTCCCAAACCTCATAACGCCCTTCATGGGCGAGACTCGAAGCAGAACCCGCTCGCCGACCATAAAAGCCACATCGCGAACCTTCTTGTCCGCATAACTCTTTTGTCTAGACTGGGCTGCACGAAGTCTGTCCTGAATCACCTTGACCTTGTCCATAGCATCCTGAACCATATTAGTACCTAGCAACCTGGCCTCGCCCGGCTCAAACCAACCCACGGGAGACCTGCACCTCCTACCATATAGGGCCTCGTACGGTGCCATCTGAATACTAGACTGGTAGCTGTTGTTATAAGCAAACTCCGCCAGTGGCAAGAAGTGATCCCATGAACCTCCAAACTCAATCACGCACGCACGGAGCATATCCTCCAAAATCCGAATAGTGCGCTCGGACTGCCCATCAGTCTGGGGGTGAAATGCTGTGCTCAGCTCCACCCGAGTACCTAACTCCTGCTGTACAGCTCTCCAGAACCGTGAAGTGAACTGAGTGCCTCTATCTGAAATGATGGAAAATGGAATACCATGCAGCCAAACTCTCTCCCTGATGTAGATCTCCGCCAGTCGCTCCGACGAGTAAGTAGTGCTCACCGGTATGAAATGGGCAGACTTGGTAAGCTGATCCACAATGACCCAAATGGAATCAAACTTCCTCATAGTCTGTGGAAGCCTAGATACAAAGTCCATGGTGATGCGCTCCCATTTCCACTCTGGAATCTCAATCTGTTGCATCAATCCACCCGGACGCTGATGTTCATACTTCACCTGCTGATAGTTGAGGCATATGGAAACATAATCAACTATATCCCTCTTCATCCGCCTCCACCAGTAATGCTGTTTCAAGTCCTGATACATCTTCGCGGCACCCGGATGGATGGAATACCGCGAACTATGGGCCTCTGCTAGAATAAGCTCTTGAAGATCATCTACATTGGGCACACAGATACGTCCCTGCATTCTTATGACTCCATCATCCCCGATGGTAACATCTCGAGTGTCACCACGCCGAACTCTATCCTGAAGGACAAGCAAATGAGGGTCGTCGAATTGACGCTCCCCGATGCGGTCAAATAGAGAAGACCGAGAAACCACACAAGCCAGAACCCGGCTGGGCTCCGAAAGATCCAGTCTAACAAACTGCCTGGCCAAAGCCTGAACATCCATCGCCATAGGCCTCTCCTGAAGCTGGTAGATATGCCAAACTCCCCAAACTCTCTGCCCGACGACTCAAGGCATCGGCAACCATATTAGCCTTGCCCGGATGATAGAGAATAGTAATATCATAGTCCTTCAGTAGTTCCAACCATCTCCTCTGACGCATATTCAGGTCCTTCTGCTTAAGCAAGTGCTGCAAGCTCCGGTGATCGGTGTAGATCTCAGAAGGAACCCCATATAAATAATGACGCCAAATTTTCAAGGCGTGAACAATGGCAACTAGCTCCAAATCATGAACAGGGTAATTCTTCTCATGCACCTTCAGCTGTCTCGACGCGTAGGCAATCACCCTACCGTCCTGCATCAATACCGCACCGAGTCCAACTCGTGAGGTATCACAATATACAGTATAGGACCCCGAACCTGTAGGCAACATCAATATAGGGGCCGAAGTCAAAGTTGTCTTGAGCTTCTGAAAGCTCGCCTCACACTCGTCTATCCACTGGAAAGGGGCACCCTTTTAAGTCAATCTGGTCATAGGTGTTGCAATCGAAGAGAACCCCTCTACGAAATGACGACAATAGCCCGCCAAACCAAGGAAACTGCAAATCTCAGTAGCGGAGGAGGGTCTGGGCCAACTCTCCACGGCCTCCACCTTCCTCGGATCTACTCGAATACCATCACTCGGCACCACGTGTCCCAAAAATGCCACTAAACTCAACCAGAATTCACATTTAGAGAACTTGGCATAAAGCTGCTTCTCCCTCAGAATCTGAAGCACTATCCTCAAATGCTGCTCGTGCTCTTCCCGGCTCCGAGAATATACTAGAATATCATCAATGAAGACAATCACGAACGAGTCCAGATAAGGCCTGAACACGCTGTGCATCAAATGCATAAAGGCTGCTGGGGCATTAGTCAGCCCAAAAGACATCACGAGGAACTCATAATGACCATACCGGGTCCTGAAGGCAGTTTTCGGGATATCTGGCTCCCGAATATTCAGCTGGTGATACCCAGAGCGCAAATCAATCTTAGAAAACACCTGTGCGCCCTGTAGCTGGTCAAATAAATCATCAATACGGGGCAAAGGATACCGGTTCTTCACTGTAACCTTGTTCAGCTGACGATAGTCAATACACATACGCATAGAGCCGTCCTTTTTCTTCACAAACAATACAGGAGCACCCCAAGGTGAAACACTGGGTCGAATAAAACCCTTACCCAATAACTCCTGTGACTGATCCTTCAACTCCTTCAACTCAAGAGGAGCCATACGGTACGGTGGAATAGAAATGGGCTGAGTGCCCGGCAACAAGTCAATAGCAAAGTCAATATCTCTGTCGGGCGGCATGCCCGGGAGATCAGCTGGAAATACATCAGCAAAGTCACGTACCACGGGAACAGAATCAATAGAGGGAGTGTCAATACTGACATCCCGCACATAGGCTAGATAAGCTGCACACCCCTTCTCAACCATACGCTGAGCTCTGAGAAAGGAGATAACACGGCTAGGGGTGTGATCTAGAGTACCACTCCACTCAATACGTGGAATGCCTGGCATAGCCAGCGTCACGGTCTTGGCGTGACAATCAAGAATAGCATAATGGGGCGACAACCAGTCCATGCCCAAAATAATATCAAAATCGACCATCCCGAGCAACAATAGATCCGCTCTGGTCTCAAAACCACAAATGGTAACCAAACACGACCGATATACACGGTCCACAACCAAAGAATCAGCCACCAGAGTGGAAACATAAATGGGGGCACTCAAAGAATCCCGAGGCACACCCAGATGAGAAGCAAAGTAAGAAGACACATACGAAAAAGTGGAACCAGGGTCGAATAGAACCGATGCCTCCCTGTGACTAACCAGAATAATACCTGTGATAACGAAATCAGATGCAACAGCCGCAACGCGATCAGGAATAGCATAGAATCTGGCCTGTCCCCCCTCTCGAGGGCGGCCTCTGGAACCCTGACCCCCGCCCCTGGCTGGCTGGGCAGGTGGAGTGGCAGCGGGGGCAGGAATGATGGCCTGTTGGCCCTGTGAACCACGTTGAGGCTGCGAAGACTGTGGAGGTGCTCCTCTCCTATGCCTGGGGCACTCCCTAACCAGATGGCGAGTATCCCTGCACTCAAAACAAGCTCTGGGAGGACGCAGTGGCTGTGACTGACCGGCCTCACCCTCACTAGTCTAACCCTTGGAGGTACCCCGCAGAGGAGGCGCACTGGAAACTGGTGAGCATAATAAGGCTCCTGAGGTGCTGGAAGAGCTGGAGTACTATCGGTTGCTGGTAATATTGAGTGAACTGGACGACCAGAATAACCCCTGCCAAAACGACCGGCTGCTGAAGTGCGGGCACCAGAGAAATGGCCCGACTCACGATACCTCTTTGCCTCTCTATCTCCCCGCTCTCTAGGGAGCATACTCTCGATCCTCCTGGCAATGCTAAGTGCCTGCTGATGAGATATATCTGTCTCCAGTTCTCTGGCCATACTGGATCAGATAGGCGGAATCAGGCCCTCAATAAATCTCCGCACCCTTTCCCGGACTGTGGCTACCAAGGCCGGTGCATGCCTGGCAAGACGGGTGAAACTGATAGCATACTCCGATACTGACATGGAACCCTGTCGCAACCGCTCAAACTCCAAGCGCCAAGAATCCCTAAGGCTCTGAGGAACAAACTCTCTCAAAAATAGATCTGAAAACTGCGTCCAGGTCAATGAAGCAGACTCCTCTGGACTATCCAACTCATACGTGCGCCACCAATCATAAGCGGCCCCACGAAACTGAAAAGTAGTGAAGGAAACCCCGCTGGTCTCCACAATCCCCATAGTATGAAGAATACGATGACACTCTTCTAGAAAACCCAATGCATCATCTGAAGCCAAACTACTAAACACTGGAGGGTCATATTTCTTGAACCTCTCCAATCTACGCTGCTTGTCCTCAGAGGCAGCTGGTCCACCTCCGGGCTATGCTGGGGCGGCAGGAGGCATAACCAAAACATCTGGAACCTATCCCACTGGCACATGCTACTCCGGTGTAACGGCTGCGGGAGTCTGGGCCCCTCCCCCGGCCTGAGATGTAGCTGCGACGAGAGGAAGCAGTCCTACCTGAGCTAAAGTGGTATACATACTCATGAACTGGGCCAGGGTCTCCTGTAGTGCTGAAGTAGTAGCAGCTGTAGTCGGTGTACCAGGTGCTTGCGCTCCAACCTGGTCTACCGGTGGCACCTCAGCGGCAGCGCGCGCGGGTGCTGTGGCTGCACCTCGGGCGCGTCCTCGTCCTCTACCTCGGCCCCGGCCTCTGACGGCGGCAACAGGGGGCGCGGGTACCTGATCATCGCAAGTAGCTCGTGTCCTCACCATCTGTGAGAGAATAGAAAGTAGTAGTTTAGATTTGATGCCAAAAATATCGCACGACAAGGAATCGAAAAGAATGAAGAGTTTCCTAAACAGTTACATAGCCCCTCGTAGATAAATACAGACGTCTCCGTATCGATCAGCGAGACTCTAAGTAACCGGTCTGTGTCCCGTGACTCCTATGAACCTAGAGCTCTGATACCAACTTGTCACGACCCTAGTTCACCAATCGTGAACATGTCGTGATGGCACCCAGTCCCCACGACTAGGTAAGCCTAACACCTTGCGGAATATACAAGCTATAAACACTTAAATAAGAAACAGCGGAAAAATAGCATAAAAAGATATGTAGTCCGTGCCGCTTGGCACATACATACTTCAACACACTGTGTAAACACTACCAAGATCCGGAATCTCACGGGTAACACAGACTAAAGAGAATATACAACTGTGGCTCTATGTGTAAAGAGTATCTAACAACGAAAAAGGAAAATGTCAACTAATACTATCAGAATAGAAGGAAAGCCTCCGGATCCGCGGACGTAGCAAATCATACCTCGAGGTCTCCCAAAAAGCTGCGGAATCACCTAGTACGAGCCTGTCCTGATGTACCTAGATCTGCACAACAAAAGTGTGCAGAAGAGTAGCATGAGTACACCACGGCGGTACTCAGTAAGTGCCAAGCCTAACCTCGATGGAGTAGTGACGAGGAAGGTCAGGGCCCTACTGAGAAACAATAATATAGTGATGATAACAATAATAAACAGTTTAAATGATAATAATTTCCGTAATAACAATAATGAAATGATTACTGCAACCGTCTACAATTAAGCTAACAACAAATAACCAATTCAATAAAACAAGTCCAGGACCTGTGGGAATCGAACCCACCGTCCCATTGACAGTACCTCTGGGTCTCCGGGAATCGAACCCGCAGCCCATGTCTCAATAAATAACTCAAGATCTCCGGGAATCGAACCCGCAGTCCCTACCAATAACTCAAGATCTCGGGAATCGAACCCGCAGTCCCTACCAATAACTCAGGATCTCGGGAATCGAACCCACAGCCCTGGGTCTCCGAGAATTGAACTCGTAGTCCACAAGCATAGCAAATAAAGGAATACACAGAGAGAATAAATTATGCTTAACTATAACTTCACCGAGAAATAGTGCCAATAAATTTAAAGAAGTTCAAATAAGACAATTAGGCAACTAAACAGTTAAGTACTACCTAATAATGCTTTTCTAACTACTACCGTGTAAAATATCAAATTAAGAGCTAAAGACAGGAATATCACTCATCGAACATTTTAAATAACGTATGTGTTCAACAACCAGCGCATGTACACGCCCGTCACCTCGCGTACAAGGCATTTAAACTATCACACAATATCCCTGGGGTGAAAATTCCCCCACACGAGGTTAGACAAGCCACTTACCTCAATTCCGGTACAAAACCGCTAAGAAATAACCCTCTTGCCGCGAATTTCGTCCTCCACAAGTGTAGTATCTGATCAAAATCAATAGAATCACATCAAAATAGGCCAATTGGGCATTACCCAATCAAAATACACCAAAACCCACAAGTTGCCAAAACCCGACTTTCGGTACGCTTATCGAAAAATCACGAAAATTATATATTCGGGTTCCTTATCTCAATACGAGTCCGTGCATATAACATTTATCGAAATCGGACTCCGTTTGCCCATTCAAATCAAAGATTTTCTAATATTTAGGCCTAGGGCTCAAACCCACCTTTAATCTTCCATTTTCAGTGAAATAATCACGGATTTCATGATAAACCAACGAATTAAGGTCAAGAAACTTACCCCCGATGATTTCCCGATGATATCCCAGCGTTTTCCCTTCGAAATCCTCTCTTGGAGCTCAACAATGGCGTTTTTGTGTATGTGGGCCGCGGCTGTTATGTTCTGAACTTAAACTCACTGCCAGACAATTCCTTCATCGCGTTCGCATTGCCTTTCACGCGTTCGCGATGATTTGACCAAATTACTCTTCGCGAACGCGACATGCCTCACGCGTTCACGATGTACAACTCCGCAGCCTTCCGAGGTTCCTTCTACGCGAACGCGTCCCCTCTCTATGCGAACGCGATGCCTAATAATTTCCTCCTACGCGAACGCGGCCTGTGCCCACGCGAACGTGATGCTTCACAGTCTTCACCTTACGCGAACGCATCCCTGGCATCGCGAACGCGATGGTCATCAAACCCAGGCCTTCGCGAACGCGGCCCAGTCATCGCGAACGCGATGACCAATGCCCTGCTGCACTGCTGCTGCATTTTCTGCAGATTTTTCAAAGTTCCAAATGCCCGTTTGATGGTCTGAATTCATCCCGAGGCCCCCGGGACCCCAACAAAAACCACCAACATACTCCAAAACACGATACGAACTCATTCCAATCATAAAAACAGGTCTAACAACATCAAAACCCATAATTCATATCGAATTCAAGCCTAAATTTCTTAAAACTTTCCGAATTGCACATACGATCTAAAACCCGACCAAATGACGTCTGAATGACCTAAAAATTTGCGGACATATCCAAAATCACATAATGAAGCTACAGAAATTGTCGGAATTCCATTCCGACCCCTGGATCAAAATCTCACCTATCATTCGGATTCGCCAAAATTTCAAACTTCGGCATTTCAAGCCTAATTGAGCTAAGGACCTCAAAAATACATTCCGAACGCACTCCCAACCCCGAAATCACCCAACGGAGCTAATGGAACCATCGAAGTTCCGTTCTAAGATCGTCTTAACACTGTTCCAGTTACGGACCATTTTCTATCTTTAAAGCTCTCATTTAGGGACTAAGTATCCCAAAATACTTCAAATTTCAGGGCCGACTCTCCCGGCAACCCACAATAGCAGAAATGAACTTAGGGGAATAGTTAAATTGGGGATTGGGGCATAATTTTCTAAAACGACCGGTTGGGTCGTTACAGTAGTGCTGCAGTATGTCACGATTAAAAACCAAGAATTGGTCTATGAAGGAGACCATTATACCCTTTAATCTCTGCAAAATTGCAGAAATCAGGGGTACAAATGACTCTCATGTTCCTATGTGTTGTATGTAATTCACTATTTTACCAATTTAGATTCCTTTTATGCCCTTAAGGAAATTGCTGCTTTACCCGACCTACCTAGGTCAGGTTTTCAGCATTTTGGACTTATTTAACTAATGACCTGTCCTTGCATTGGTATTTAAGGACTGGCCAGTTCTATCTTTAAAGAACTATTTCCAACTTAAGCAATTTTGTTTCATTTTCAGTTAATTAAGACCTTTTATTTCATTTTTAAACTAATATCATGACTAGCCTGCTTTATTATTGTACTTAACTTATTTAAGATTTAGCCAGTGTCAAGTTGAGACTTGGCTTGGGTAATTGAAACCCATTTGCTGAACACAGGCAGAGCTAATGCCTTTGTAGACTTAGCCACCTCTGATTCAGGGCTCAAATGAGCCTTGGTAAGTCTGAACTTGCAGACTTAACCAATCTTTTACATAACTAACCCCTTTAGGGTGGGCCAGTGTGCTGGACCTTATAGAGTTGGTCAATTTGCAAAATTGACCACTCTTTGGTCACTTATTTATCTTATAACCTATTGTTTTTTGATATTCAGTTTTAACCTATTTCAAAACTAGCCATTTTATGAAACTTAGCACTAACAGCTATAACAAATTCCCCTAAGGTTAATGGGTATTAATCACTGCTCATCCTAATAATAAACTATTGCAAACTCAGTCATTTCAACATACAATTGCACACATAGCCACATGAGATCAAACATTGTGCATCAATCAATTAAAACTCAGAAGAGAAATTTGATAGTGTTGAATCTTAATCAATCAATTCACATAACCCAATTTCATGTAGCAAAGTGTCAATTAATATCAATCAGACTTAGTTTCAGCTAATTCATGTTAGATGATACATTGAAAAACCCCAAAAACCTTTAAAGTTCATGGGCATAGACACACATAGAAGCTAAATCTCATAAAACAATCAACAGGAGATAAATCATGGCTCATTTTAGACATAAGGACAATGGACTTTAACAGAACAACATAAGCATGGTGATCAGAATCTCTAACCCTAGCTTGATATATACATGAGATAGATAAGATGAAGATAAAGAGTAGAAGAATCATAAAGAGACAGTGAAGAAAGATCCCTAAATCTATCATGCCAAGTAACAGAAAGAGAAGCAGAATCGGATTATCATGCTTATTTTAGCAGATTGAAGGCACACAAGAGGTGGTATAAACCAATAATTAAAGAAAAGCCCTGGTTTTAATCTTGAAATGAAGAAGAACAGGGAGACTTAGACAAATAGACAAAGGTAAAGAAAAATATCCCTAATAAAGGGGAATGGTAAAGAAAAATATCCCTAATAAAGGGGAATGGGGAACCAAACGGCTAATCCTAGCACTAAAACTAAGCATGCAAAGAGACAGTAGAGAAGAACATCCAAGCTATTGAAGGCTAACCAAAGATAACTTAATACAAAGATAACACAGAATGAGAGTCAAAAAACTTAACTAGAACTAAAGTTAAACATGCGAAGAAAATATCGAAGACCAACAAGATGAAGAACCCTAATACTAACAGAGGACGAAAAAGAAAAAGGATCTCAAGGTCAAATCTTCAAAGCAGAGAATCAAAAAAATATCCAAACAATGAGATAACTCTAGTATAAGAGATGAAGAAAAATGGCTAGACAACTAAACATGCAAGGAATCATAAAAGAGGAACAGTCATGCTGTTGAAAACTAGCAGATCAGGAATCGCAATACCAAGAAGATGAAGAAGAAAGGGTGAGAGATAGATCTTTTAAAACCGAAGAAACTAAACAATGATCGAAACAAATAAAACAGAAGAAAGACATAAAAAATGAACAAGTTGAAAAACCCTAATACTACAGAAGATGAAGAAGCACAGGGGACATCAAAGTCAATTCTTCAAACAAGGAAACAAACAAGATCCAAACAATGAAAACAGAAAAAAAAACATGAAAACAAACAGACAAAAGAAAGCTATAAAACATAAAAGGGTAAAGGGACTTAGCTTGCAGGGCCGGTCCCCTGAGCTTCCCTTTTCACTCTTTTCTTTTCGTTATCTTTCAGACTTTTTTCTTCGTTTCTTTTTCTTTGTTTTTCTTTTCTAGTTTTTTTTCTGGACTTCAAGGTGAAGTCTTTGAGGTTTTTTGGTTTGGATGGGGTATTCAGGGGGGAGTAAAGGTTAGATCTTGGAAAGGGTTTAGGTTTGAGTCGCCGGAGTTAGGGTTCCGGCGACTTCTTTTGGGATATTCAAGAAGCTCAGGGTATATTCGAGGGAAGCCAGTGGGGTAGGGTGATAGATCAGGTCGATGAGAGTCTGTGGTGTTGATTTGGGAATGGATCTCATAGTTTGTGGTCACCGGAGGTAGATTCCGGTGACCGGACAATCAAGAACATGGGATATTTTTTATGGTTTCAGAGTTCTGAGAGGTGTTTGAGGTGAAGAAGATGAAGAAGGAAAGAGGAGAGGTAAAGGGGTGGCCGGAGACCACCGTGGAGGGCGGTGGCCTCCATGGTCGGCAGAGTTTCAGAAGGGAGATGAAGAAGAAGAAGAATGGTGAGAGAAGGGAGAATCTAGGCGGTTAGGGTTTGGGGAGATTGAAAATGGCCGGTCTCAAACAGACCGAACCCTTTTATAGTCGGGGAGGTTGAGGTGATCTGGACTATTGATTTGGTGAAGATCAACGGCCATTACTTGCTTTAGACAAACGGCACCGTTTCATTTCAAATGAGACCCAAGCTCTCAACCATTAGATTAATTTAAATGAACGGTTGAGATTTGATCTTGCATTTCAATTGATTAATTCATTCTGTTAATTATCTCAACCGTTCGATCTTGCTTGATGAACGGCTGAGATCACTGGCATCTACTGAGCTGGACCGGCTCTTTAGGCCAATGTACTTGGGCCACTGATTTCAATTTCTTTTGGCCCAAAGTATTTATACCTATATATTTCTTGTATTTTTGGTATTTTAATTATTCTTTATGTATTTTCTTCTTGTGATTTATTCCCTATTTTTTATACTCTTTTCTAATTACTCAAACATTTTTAATTTCCTATTTTTCCCAATTTTTCTGATATTTTTTGCTATTTTCTACTATATTCTGCTAATTAAACTATTTTTTGTTAATCAAACAATGCAAATATCTAACCTTGTTAAGAATAGAATTCTACTTGGAGTGAATGTCTATCTTGTGGAGAGTTTTACTTTGTGACTAAGTGATATTTCTCCTATAAATAGAGGGTCTTACCCCATTATAAATCATCTCAAAATTCAATAAGAATTCTCTCTTTCTCTTTCTCTGCAATATTGTTCTTCTTTTTTTATTATTTCATAACAAGTTATCAGCACGAGACTCTACCGTCTCAAGAAGCTCTTGCAGTAGATTAAGCAAATATGGATGTCTCACAAAGCAAACTTGGATCAAATTTCAATTGTGAAAATATTTGTTTAGTTGATTCATGTACAACACATACAATACTCAAAGAGAAGAAATATTTCTCCCATTTAAGTATGTGTAAGACAGATGTTACTACAATTTCTGATAGTAGTAAATTAATTGAAGGCTCTGGAAGAGCTACTATAACTCTGCCTAAGGGAACAATACTTATAATAGAGAATGCAATGTTCTCCTCTAAGTCCAAAAGGAACTTGTTGAGTTTTAAAGATATCCGCAGAAATGGATATCATATTGAGACAATAGATGAGAATAATCTTGAATATCTCATCATTACCAAAAATGCCTCTGGCCAGAAAAGGGCTATTGAGAAGTTCCCATCTTTGTCTTGTGGTCTGTATTGGACAAGAATTAGTGCAATTGAGGCACATTCTATTGTAAACCAAAAGGTTACTCGATTCCAATACTTTTGTACTTTGGCATGATCGATTGGGACACCCTGGATCAATTATGATGAGACGAATCATAGAAAACTCAAATGGGCATCCATTAAAGAATTTAAAGATTCTTTTAAATGATGAATTTTCTTGCACTTCTTGTTATCAAGGCAAGTTAATTATTAGACCATCACCAACAAAGGTTGGAATTGAGTCCCCTGCGTTTTTGGAACGTATACAAGGGGACATTTGTGGACCTATTCACCCACCTAGTGGGTCGTTCCGATATTTTATGGTCTTGATAGACACATCCTCTAGATGGTCTCATGTGTGCCTATTGTCATCTCGCAACCTCGCGTTTTCAAAATTAATGGCACAAATAATTCGATTACGGGCACAATTTCCTGATAATCCAATTAAGTCTATTAGACTTGATAATGCTGTTGAGTTTTCATCCCAAGCATTTAATGATTATTGCTTATCAATTGGGATAAAAGTGGAACATCCTGTAGCTCATGTTCACACTCAAAATGGTCTTGCAGAGTCTTTAATTAAACGTCTGCAATTGATAGCAAGACCGTTACTCATGAAAACGAGGCTGCCCACTTCTGTTTGGGGTCACGCCATTTTGCATGCAGCAAGCTAGTTCGTCTCAGACCGACAAATTATCATAAATATTCCCCGTTGCAATTAGTTTTGGGTCATGAACCTAATATATCCCATTTAAGAATTTTTGGATGCGCGATATATGTGCCTGTAGCACCGCCATATCGCACCAAAATGGGTCCGCAAAGAAGGTTAGGAATATATGTTGGGTTTGAATCGCCCTCCATTATTCGCTACCTCGAGCCATTAACGGGAGATTTATTTACTGCACGATTTAAGACTGTCGATTCGATGAGACACTTTTCCCAAAATTAGGGGGAGAAGTTGGTGAAACCAAACGGGAAATTTTGTGGAAAAATACATCATTATCTCATCTTGATCCACGTGCCTCTATTTGTGAAAAAGAGGTACAAAAGATTATTCATTTGCAGAGAATAGCAAATCAAATGCCCGATGCATTTACGAATATGAAAAGGATAACAAAATCACATATCCCTGCGGAGAATGTTCCAATCCGTATTGATGTCCCTATTGGGCAATCTTCTAGTGTCATAGCTAATGAGTCAAAAGCACGCATGAAACGTGGCGGACCATTAGGTTCCAAAGATCGAAATCCTAGAAAAAGGAAAATAAATGATCAAAATGACACTATGAAAGAATCTCATGAAGAAATCCACGACTTAATAAATTCTGAGATTCATGAGGAATCCACCGAGCCCGAGACTCAAGAAAATAAGGAACTATCAATAAATCCAATCGATATTGAGACAAATTTGAATCGATTGGATATAGTGGTGGATTATTCTTTGCATATAATGTTGCATCCAGCATTATGCAAGAATATGAGGATCTTGAACCTCAATCTGTTGGAGAATGTCGACAAAGACTTGATTGGCCAAAATGGCAAGAAGCAATCCAATCAGAGTTGAATTCACTTGCAAAACGTGAAGTTTTTGGGCCTATAGTCCAAACACCTAATGGTGTTAAGCCTGTTGGCTATAAATGGGTCTTTGTACGCAAGAGAAATGAGAAAAATGAGGTGCAAAGATATAAGGCACGCCTTGTTGCACAAGGATTTTCACAAAGGCCTGGTGTTGATTATGAAGAGACATATTCACCCGTTATGGATGCTATAACATTCCGTTATCTCATTAGTTTTGCTGTCCATGAAAAACTTGACATGCATTTAATGGATGTGGTTACCGCCTACCTTTACGGCTCAATTGATAATGAGATCCACATGAAAATTCCCGAGGGCTTCAAAATGCCTAATAATTCAAAATCCCGGGAAATGTATTCAATCAAATTGCAAAGATCTTTGTATGGTCTAAAGCAATCAGGACGAATGTGGTATAATCGTCTTAGTGAGTATTTATTAAAGGAAGGCTATATAAATGATGTCATTTGCCCATGTGTTTTCATAAAGAAAACAACATCGGAATTCGTTGTACTTGCCGTATATGTTGATGACATAAACCTTATTGGAACTCCTATAGAACTCCAAAAGGCAATTGATTATTTAAAGAAGGAGTTCGAGATGAAAGATCTCGGAAAGACAAAATTATGTCTTGGTTTGCAAATTGAACATTTGGCAAACGGAATTTTTGTTCATCAATCTACCTACATAGAAAAGGTACTGAAACGGTTTTACATGGATGGAGCATATCCATTAAGTACTCCGATGGTTGTTTGATCCCTTGATGTGAACAAAGATCCATTCCGACCTCAAGAAGAGAATGAAGAGCTACTTGGTCCTGAAGTACCATATCTTTGTGCAATTGGTGCACTAATGTATCTTGCCAATACTACAAGGCCCGACATAACTTTTTCAGTTAATGTCTTAGCAAGATATAGATCTGCTCCCACAAGGAGACATTGGAATGGGATCAAACACATATTGCGGTATCTAAAAGAGACTACCGATATGGGCTTATTTTATGGCAACAATTGCAGTCCCGATCTTGTTGGTTATGCTGATGCTGGGTACTTATCCGACCCACACAAGGCTCGATCTCAAACAGGTTATGTGTTTACCTGTGGAGGCACTGCCATATCGTGGCGATCGACTAAGCAATCAATTGTGGCTACTTCATCTAATCATGCTGAGATAATTGCTATTATTGAAGCAAGTCGAGAGAGTGTGTGGTTGAGGTCTATAATACATCTTATTCGAGATAAATGTGGTGTGAAATGTGACAAGTTACCCACTATTTTGTATGAAGACAATGCAGCATGCATAGCTCAACTGAAGGGAGGATTCATAAAAGGAGATAGGACAAAGCACATTTCACCAAAGTTATTTTTCACACATGATCTTCAAAAGAATGGTCATATTAATGTGCAACAGATTTGTTCAAGTGATAATATGGCTGATTTGTTCACAAAATCTCTACCGACGTCAACCTTCAAGAAGCTAGTGTACATGATCGGGATGCGAAGGCTTAAGGATGTGAATTGATGTTCTCATCAGGGGGAGTTAATGCGCGTTGCACTCTTTTTACCTTACAAGGTTTTGTCCCAATGGGTTTTCCTTGCGAGGTTTTTAACGAGGCAACCAAAAGGCGCATTATTAGATATGTGTACTCTTTTTCCTTTTCTAGATTTTTTTCCCATTGGGTTTTATTTTAGTTAAGGTTTTAATGAGGCACATTACTTATTGAGTAGACATTCAAGGGGGAGTGTTAAGAATAGAATTCTACTTGGAGTGAATGTCTATCTTGTGGAGAGTTTTACTTTGTGACTAAGTCATATTTCTCCTATAAATAGAGGGTCTTACCCCATTGTAAATCATCTCAAAATTCAATAAGAATTCTCTCTTTCTCTTTCTCTGCAATATTGTTCTTCTTTTTTTATTATTTCATAACAAACCTATTTTTTAATTTTTTTCTAATTTCCAATTATTCAAACACACAAAGTATAGCTAATTTCAAACAAGGCATGCAATTACACTCAAAAAATATTATTTTATTTTAATTTTGGAATTTGTTTGCCTAGTGCAAAAATCATGTGCTCACACTGAGCATATAATAAGAAGGTGCGTCCTCGGAAGTCTGAAGTTGGACAACTGGTATTGAGGCGTATCTTACCACATTGGGCTGAAGCAAAAGGCAAATTCACACCAAACTGGCAAGGGTCGTTCATGGTATCATGGGTGTTGTCTGATGTTGCATTATATCTAACAGATGTTGAAGGGAAATGCGTAGAGACCGCTATCAATTCAGATGCAGTCAAAAGATACTATGTATGATTCCTTTTCATTTATATAATTGTATTTTGTTGTGATTTTGGAATTGAAATGATGAAGGCATTTTATTCTCTATCCAAACACTTTACCCATTGACATCCCCTTTGAGCCTTATTCGATCTATTTTTTCATGTCCCTCTCTTGGAATTGTTTTTATGATGCAAAAGAAAATGAGAAAAAAAAGGCAAAGCAAAATGCAAGCAGAAGAAAAAGACAAAGAAATCGGGAAATAGTCAAAAGAAAACCATGAATTAAATGGCGTAGTCTGAATTACGTCTGACTTGATCCCAAAAGGGTACATAGGCAGCCTCATTGAGGTTCATTCACAATAAAGGAAAAATCCAAAAAATCCGCCACATATTGAAACTGGGGCAGAAGTTATGTTTTATAATTTCGAGAGTTGTAAATATTTTCAAACCCTCGTGAATTTTTGAGCCTTTATATCCTTCTTTCTTAACCTATCGAAAAGCCACATTACGGTCCAAAGAAAGACCTTCTAATCAATTTCAAGAAAATAACAAATAAAATAAAGGAAGAATGGGGTATTGGACAACACCAGTGGTTTAGAAAAATAAAAGACAAAAGAAGATATATATAAACGAAAAATAAAATAAGAGAGTCTCATCGGTGAAAACCTTAACCGGCACCGTGAGGCGACTGTGGAGCTGAGAGAAATAAAATGAGAGAGTCTTGTCAGTGAAAAACTTTACCGACACTGCAAGGCGATTGTGAGGTTGAGAGAAAATAAATGAGAGAGTCTTATTGGTGAAAACCTTTCACGGCACCATAAGGCGATTGTGAGGATTTTTTTGGAAAAAGATAAAAGCAAAAAAGTTAGATCTGTTTGGGTTGCAAGAAAGTTGGAGTTAGAATAATCGGAGTTTTAAAATATGGCATGGTTAACGGAAACAGCCAACATACCAAGATAAGTTTTATCACTTCTCCAAAACACCCTTACCCCTTTTGAAATTCATTTGTTTCTGCATTTCATTGATTGTCCTTTGAAAGCTAACTACCAGCTTCCGGTGATAAGAGCTGAAATAACACTGGATCAGCAAAGAAAGAAAGGGAAAAGGAGTTGAAAAGAAATAAAGAAGGATGGCAATTAGAGCTGATAGAAAAGAAAACAAAAAGGTAAAAAGCAAGGAAAAATACAAAAAGAGGTTGCAAAGGATACTAAACTGAAAGATGGCACAGCAGAAGAAAAACAAAGAGAAGAAGGCAATAAAAAGGCAAGAGCAGTAGATGCTAGTTGCCAGCAGTTTATGACTAATAACATTTGTTTTGTAATTTAGACAGGAAAAGTTCTCACTAATCACTTTAAAGTGAATGTGAACAATGTCAAAAGAGAGAAAACACTAAAAAGAAAGTTCAGCAATAAATGGAGGAATCCATGGATGGCGGGATCAGACAATCAAGAAAACACCAAAAACAACCGAAAGGTATTATCTTTTAAATGCACATCCTAGTTATCAAACTAAGGGAAAACTTTTCTGTATTCGCATTTCATACATCAGGCGCCCACCTGGATAACAAGGGAATATTTTTCTGCATTGTCATTTCATGCATCAGGCGCCCACCTGGATAACAAGGAAATACTTTTCTGCATTCGCATTTCATGCATCAGGCGCCCACATGGATAACAAGAGAATACTTTTCTGCATTCGCATTGCATGCATCAGGTGCCCACCTGGATAACAAGGGAATATTTTCTGCATTTGCATTTCATGTATCAGGCGCCCACCTGGATAACAAGGGAATATTTTTCTGTATTCGCATTTCATGCATCAGGCGCCCACCTGGATAACAAGGGAATATTTTCTGCATTCGCATTTCATGCATCAGGCGCCCACTTGGATAACAAGGGAGCCCACTGGATAACAAGGGAATATTTTCTGCATTCGCATTTCATGCATCAGGCTCCCACCTGTATAACCAGGGAATACATTTCTGCAATTCTAATTTCTGTTCAGGCGCCCACCTGTATAACAAAGGAATATATTTCTGTAATTTTAATTTATGTTCAGGCGCCCACCTGTATAACAAGGGAATACATTTTTGCAATTTTAATTTCTGTCAGGCTCCCACCTGTATAACAAGGGAATACATTTCTGCAATTTTAATTTCTATTCAGGCGCCCACCTGTATAATAAGGGAATACGTTTCTGCAATTTAATTTCTGTTCAGGCGCACACCTGTATAACAAGGGAATATATTTCCGCAATTTTTAAATTCTGCAATTTTGGTTTGTGTTAGCTAATATGAGTAACACCGTAACATGAAAAGCCCACACTGGGGCAGAAGAAAAAGTTTTGTTGTTTTGTTTTGTTTTGAGCAGGTATCAGATTGAAGGCGAGAAGTATCATCAAAAATCTCAAAAAGAAAGGAAGCAAGAAAAAGAAAAATCAACAAAAAGAATGACAGCCGCACAGAAACTCAAGGGAAAAGAGACAAAGAAGAATAAAGAGACAAGAAGTTAGATAGGAACAATTGTAACGCGTAGCATTATAACTTAGCATAGTTTCTTCATTTTACATTTTACCCCCTGGTGTAATAAGGAGTAGCTCAGTAAGTCATAACAGTGTCAATGGAACAGTAAAGTCTGGTAGTTTTAAACTACCAGACTTTGCCGAACTACACTGACCTGATTCCTATTTTGCCCAGGATATGTAGGCAACCTCTGAGACAGGGTGTGGTCAAAAGGTTTTTCAAATATGCTTCTCACGGAATATTACAGTGGGCAAAAATCACTCATTACTGCTCACTTGTCTTTGCACTGAAACTCTTCGTGTTCCCGAGCAAAAAGGAGCAGATGTGAGCACATGATTTTTGCCTTAAGCAATAAACTCCAAAATTAAAACAAATAATATTTTTAGGTGCAACTACATGTTTTGATTGAAATAAGATGCATTTGTGTGATTGAACAATTAGAGATTAAAATTAGAAAATTAAAAAAAAATATAATAGGTTAAATACAAGTATTTTAATTTAAGTAGTTAAAAAGGAGATTAACAAAAAAGAGTCTTTAATAACGGAAATTATGGGGAAAATAGTAGAAAATGTCAAAAAATATTAGAAAATTAGAGGAAATAGGAGACTGAATAATTGAATATAATATAAAAAGAAAAATTGAAATACAAAAGGAAAATACCACAAAAATAATTAAAATACGAAGAAAATACAAAGAAAAGGAAATTGGGCCAAGTGTCAGCCCATGTGTACATTGGCCCAAACCAAGTACAAAAATCCAGTCCAGGTCTTTGAGTAACAGCAATCCCAGTTGTTCATCACTCCAAATCCAACGGCTGAGGATTTATCCGGACTTAATTAAATTAATTAAGATTTTGATCAAATCTGGACCGTCCGAGTCTTAAGATCTAACAGACAAAAGTACACCCCTCATTTAACTATCGACGGCATCGTTTTATGGGAAACAATCCTGGCCATTGATCTAACGGCCAGGGACCAGTCAATTTTAACGAGTATAAAAGCCTAGTCTCTATTCAGAGACCGGCCATTTTTCAAAACCTCAAACTGCAGCCACCCCTTTCTCTTCTTCTTCTCCCTCTCTTCTTCTTCTCGAAGCTCACCGTCCATGGAGACTGTCCACTCTCCAAGGCAGTCTCCGGCCACTCCCAGTCCCCAAACCCTTCGTCTCTTGCTTATTTAACCCAAACCACCATAGACCACCCAAGAAAACCCAAAAGCCCCAACTTCTTGAAATTCCAGCCACCGGAGTTCTTCTCCAGTGACCACAAAACTATGAAATCAGCTCCCAAATTAACACCATAGAGCCACAGTCTCCTGATCTACCACCCCACATAAGCCACTTCCCTCGAATCTCACACCAACTCCTCTAACTCTAGTCGGCTCAAACAAACCCCCACCAAAAGATTTCACCTTTTCACCTCTAACACCCTCTCCAAATAAAAGACTTGTCACGACCCTAGTTCACCAATCGTGAACATGTCGTGATGGCACCCAGTCCCCACGACTAGGTAAGCCTAACACGTTGCGGAATATACAAGTCTATGAACTTTAAACAAGAAATAGCGGAAAAACAATATAAATAGGAATGTAATCCGTGCCGCATGGCACATACACTCGTCAACACACTGTATAAAACACCACCAAGACCCGGAATCCCACGGGCAACACAGACTAAAAGAGAGAATACAACTGTGGCTCTATGTGTGAAGAGTATCTAACAAAGACATGAGAGAAAACATCTACTAATACTATCAGAATAGAAGGAAGGCCTCCGGATCCGCGGACGTAGCAGATCATACCTCGAGGTCTCCCAAAATGCTGCTGAATCACCTAATATGAGCCTGTCCCGATGTACCTGGATCTGCACAACAAAAGTGTGCAGAAGAGTAGCATGAGTACACCACAGCGGTACTCAGTAAGTGCCAAGCCTAACCTCGATGGAGTAGTGACGAGGAAGGTCAGGGCCCCACTGAGAAGCAATAATATAGTGATAATAACAATAATAAACAATTTAAATGATAATAATTTCCGCAATAACAACACTAAAATGATTACTGCAACCGTCTACAATTTAGCCAACAACAAATAACCAACTCAATAAAAACAAGTCCAAGACCTGTGGGAATTGAACCTGGGTCTTCGGGAATCGAACCCGCAGCCCATGTCTCAATAATATCTCAATAACTCAGAGGATCTCGGGAATCGAACCCGTAGTCCACATTTCAATAATCTCGGGATCTCGGGAATCGAACCCGTAGTCCACATTTCAATAATCTCGGGATCTCGGGAATCGAACCCGTAGTCCACATTTCAATAATCTCAGGATCTCGGGAATCGAACCCGTAGTCCACCTTTTAATAATATCAGGATCTCGGGAATCGAACCCGTTGTCCACATTTTAATAATATCAGGATCTCGGGAATCGAACCCGTAGTCTACATTTCAATAATATCAGGATCTCGGGAATCGAACCCGTAGTCCACATTTTAATAATATCAGGATCTCGGGAATCGAACCCGTAGTCCACATTTCAATAATATCAGGATCTCGGGAATCGAACCCGTAGTCCACAACAATACAAGTAAAAGGAATACACAGAGAGAAGTATAATATGCTTAACGATAACTTCGCCATTAAACAGCGCCAGCGATTACCAAGAAAACTCAAGTAAAACAATTTGGCAACTAGACAGTTAAATACTATCAAATCATGCTTTTCTAACTACTACCGGGTAGGAATATCGAATTTAACAGCTAAAAACAGGAATATCGCTCATTGAACATTTTGAGTAAAGTATGTGTTCAACAACCAGCGCATGTACACGCCCGTCACCTCGCGTACAAGGCATTTAAAATATCATAATAATATCCTAGGGGTGAAAGTCCCCCACACGAAGTTAGACAAGCCACTTACCTCAATGTTTACGAACAATTCAATCCGTGGCGATGCCTTTTCCTTTCAAATTTGGCTCCAAATCCAATCGTATCTATACACAATTGAATTAATATCATTGTGACGACCCAAAGGGTCATCACTTATTTAATTAATCATTTCGAGCTTCGAGGCCTTGAAAACCTCATTCTATGTTGCCTCGATTTACGTGCACGATCCGAGCATGTAGCCGGAAAGATTTTGTGATAGAAAATATGAATTCTATGAGAAATTTGGATAAAAATGATATTAATATTGATATGGTTGACTTCGGTCAACATTTTTGGTAAACGGATCCGGACCCGAGATTTGATGGTCCCGAGAGGTCCGTAGGAAAATATGGGACTTGGACATGCGTCCGGAGTCGAATTCCGAGGCCTAGAGCCCAAGTTATGAATTTTTATGTGGAATTGTTTTTGATGCAATTATTAAAGGAAATAAATTAATTGACCTTGGTATCGGGCTCGTATTTTGGTTCCGACGCCCGGTACAAGTCTTAAATATTATATATGTGATTTCTGTAAAGTTTGGTGACATTTGGATGTCGTTTGAGATGTTTTGGACCTTGAGTCCCAAGTTTGAAAGTTTTGAAAACTAAAGGTATGAAAATCATGCATTTGAGGCTTGATTTGATGAAAACGAGGTGATATTGGCGATGTGATCGCACGAACAAGTTCATAATGTGTTTTTGAGGTTATGTGCATATTTGGTTTGGAGCCCCGAGGGCTCGGGTGAATTTTGGATAGGCCACGAGATAAATTTTTCATGTTAGAAGTTGCTGTCTGCAACTGGTCTGCCAGAGTTCGCAAATGCGAACAATAGTTCGCAAATGCGAACTCCCCACTATTCTGCAGAGTTCGCAAATGCGAACAATAGTTCGCAAATGCGAACTCCCCCTATTGTGCCTGTGTTCGCAAATGCGAACAATAGTTCGCAAATGCGAACTTGACCCTACTGTGCTTGTGTTCGCAAATGCGAACTATAGTTCGCAAATGCGAACTCGCCACTATTCTGCCTGGGTTCGCAAATGCGAACAATAGTTCGCAAATGCGAACCTCCCCATATTTAGCTTGTGTTCGCAATTGCGAACAATAGTTCGCAAATGCGAACTTCCCAATTTTGCCTTGGCTTCGCAAATGCGAAGAAAAGTTCGCAAATGCGAACTTCCCACCCTTAACTTATTTTTCAAACTCCAGAAATTGGTCGGGGTTCGCAATTGCGAACCCATGTTCGCAAATGCGAACACAGAGACCTGAAAAACACGAATTTCAATCATTTCTTCACATTTTACAAAACCAAAACACCCATTTGCGATTCTTCAAGGATTTCTTCTTCATCAAAACGATTGAAAGTCACTTTTTACTTAATTCTTTCAATTCCTAACATCATTAAACATGTTTTTCATAAGAAATCAAAGATTTTCATGGTAAAATTCTTGTTTTTGTTAGAAAATAGGGTTTTTCATAAATTGAGGAATTGGACCTCGAATTGAGGTCCGATTTTGAAACAAATTATATATATGAACTCGTGGGGGAATGGGTAACCGGATTTTGGTCCTAACCCCGAATTCCGACCATGTGGGCCCGGGGTTGAAATTTACTATTCATGGCAGAATGTTGTAAAAGTGGTATTTGGTATTAAGAATTAGTTTGTTGAGTAGAATTGATGATATTAAATCAATTGTGTATAGATACGGTTGGATTGGAGCCAAATTGAAAGAAAAGACATTTCCACGGAGTGAATTGTTCATAAGCATTCGAGGTAAGTGTTTGTTCTATCCTAGCTTGAGGGAATAGGATTATGTGTTATGTGTTATGTGATCGAGTGCGGTGTATGGGTTGTGGTGACGAGCATCCATACACTGGCGTCTAGTATGACCGTGAGTCATTGGAAAAATGATTATTTTGAGATATATTACAGATGAATTGCTATTGTTCTCCCTTGTTGGGACTTGTTGTGAAGATAATTATTGATTTCCCGTGATGGGACAGTTTATGAATTACTGTTTCTTTCTCTGCCCTTAACTGTGATTGTTATTTGGGTGAGGAAGAGTGATAATGCACGAAGGGTGATGCCGTGCCATGTTTAATTATTTATGCACGAAGGTTAATGCCGTGCCATGTTTATTTATTGATTATGCACGAAGGATCATGCCGTGCCCTATTATTGATTATGCACGAAGGATCATGCCGTGCCCTATTATTTATTATGCACGAAGGATCATGCCGTGCCCTATTATTGATTATGCACGAAGGATCATGTCGTGCCCTATTATTGATTATGCACGAAGGATCATGCCGTGCCCTGTTATTGAACCATGTATGAAGGATCATGCCGTACTATGGATGTGAGGATGAGAGTAAAAGCACGAAGGGTGATGCCGGTGCAACTAATTGCCGTTCCTTGACTTGATATTACTTGTTTTTCCATTATATTTTATTTGGGTGATGTCGTGCAACCATTTATCATTCCTTGACTTGATACTACTTGTGTTTCCATTATACCTTGTTTTCTTTGTGAACTTATTAACTGTTGTTAATTGTTGAATTCTTTGAAATATTCCTTATTGTGTTATTACTTGGTTAATTCTTGTTATTTGTGGTAATATATATATATTAAAGAATTGGGATCGGGTGGTACGCCTACCATAAGATATAATTATTGATACAATGAGATCGGGTGGTATGCCTACCACAAGATACTATTTATTGATACAGTTGGGAGCGGGTGGTACGCCTACCACGAGATATGAAAAGGAAAATAAAGAATTGATACACGAAAGTAAGATTTAATTATGTGGATTAGATTAATCTGGATATTATGAGTTTATTGATTGTTATTGCAGAGTAGAGTATTTCCTTATAAATGTTTATGTACATATATATATATATATATTGCAACTGCACAGGTTTATGTGGGTGTCTGGTCCTAGGCTTGTCACTACTTCGCCGGGATAGGCCAGGCACTTACCAGCACATGGGGTCGGTTGTGCTGATACTACACTTCTGTGCGTTTTTGCACAGGTCCAGGTTACGATCAGGAGCAGCAGCAGCAGTAAATAGATTGC
The DNA here is from genome assembly GCA_032618575.1 of Nicotiana noctiflora. Lineage (NCBI taxonomy): Eukaryota > Viridiplantae > Streptophyta > Magnoliopsida > Solanales > Solanaceae > Nicotiana > Nicotiana noctiflora. The sequence continues at coordinate 744,898 of JASVEL010008551.1, forward strand.
GTGGGAGTTGATCACATTTGAGACCGAGGTAGCTTGCAGACGTCCGCAGGCCCGGCGTCTCTTTCTTTATTTATGTTAATAGTTGTAGTCTCATTGTTCCGAGACAAACAGAATTATGTTATATTTCCTTCGGACTTTTATGTGTAGTATTCCATAGTAGTTTGTGAGTTGGTGACTCCAAGTTCTTGGGTAGAGGATTTCAGTATGATTTTTACCTTGTGATTTATTATTTCCATTTCGATAAAGTATTCCGCATTTATTTAATTAAAATTGTGTTAAAAACAGGATAGTATGAATACAGTGGCTTGCCTAGCTACCACGAGTAGGCGCCATCACGATCCCGATGTTGGGGAAAAATCCGGGTCGTGACAAGTTGGTATCAGAGCTCTAGGTTACATAGGTCTCACCACTCACGAACAAGCTTAGTAGAGTTTGAGAGGTAGGTACGGAGACGTCTGTACTTGTCCTCCAGAGTCTATTGAGTTAGGAAAGAGTCTCTCATTTGTTCTTTCTTGTCGTGCGACTTGTTCCTCAAATACCGATTGAATTTCTATTCTGTCCTTTCGCAGATGGTAAGGACACGCGCTTCTTCGTCCGCTGACCAGCAGCCCGAGCCCCAGGCAGCTCCCGTGAGGGGCAGGGGCCAAGGCCGTATCAGAGGCCGTGGTAGGGGTAGAGCTCAGCCCCAGGCAGCTACTCCGGAGGTGGAGCCTCATATTGAGATTGACGAGGAGGTTCCGATTCCAGCAGCTCCAGTGGGCCCAGCTCAGGTCCTAGGAGAGGCTTTATTTACCCCGGATCTCCGGGATGCTTTGGTCAGAATAGCGGGATTCATGGACAGCATTGCCAGAGCGGGTTTATTATCAGTTGCCCCAGCCACTTCTCAGGCAGAGGGGCCCAGACTCCTATTGCTCGTACTCCGGAGCCAGTAGCTCCTCAGCCTCAGGCACCAGTGGTTCAGCCAGCTGTGGCCACTCAGTCAGGTACCACGGCTCATGCCGGAGATGGAGCGGTTATGACTTCTGATTCTTTTTGGAGACTTGATCGGTTCTCCAAGCTGTTTACCACTACATTCAGCGGTGCCACATCAGAGGATCCTCGGGACTTCTTATTCGGTTGCCATGAGATTCTCAAGACTATGGGGATCGTGGAGACAAACGGAGTTGACTTCTGTACATTCAGGCTTGCAGGATCCGCCAAGACTTGGTGGAGAGATTATTGCTTGACTCGACCAGCAGGGTCCCCAGCTTTATCATGGGATCAGTTTGCGGAACTATTTATGGAGAAGTTTCTCCCTGCTACTCAGCGGGATGTACTTCGGAGGCAGTTTGAGCGCCTCCATCAGGGCACTATGACAGTTACACGGTATGAGACGAGATTTATCGACTTGGCTCGTCATGCGGTGGTGATACTTCCCACCGAGCGGGAGAGGGTCCGCGATTTATAGATGGGCTCAATCAGCCGATTAGACTCCGGATGGCTATGGGTGTGGGGAGTGACATATCATTTCAGGAGGCAGCCAATGCAGCACGCAGAGTTGAGATGGCTCTTGCTAGGGGAGGCGGTTATTCTTCAGATAAGAGGCCTCGTCATTCAGGCAGGTTTGGTGGTTCTTCCTCTGGTAGCAGAGAATCCTTTGATAGAGGCCAGTCCTCCAAGCCTTTTCATTCCGCCCTTCAGGCTTCACAGGGTGGATCAGGTGATCGTGGTTTTCGGGGGCATTATTCAGACCAGTCTCCTATTAATGCTCAGCCGCTTTAGAGTGTTCGTGGAGGCCATACAGGTCGTCAGGGCCAGCAGCCCTATCAGCCTAGGAGTTGCTACGGTTGTGGCGACCCAGGTCATATTATCGGGAATTGCCCTCTAGCAGCGGGCAACTCTCAGGCAGCGAGGTCCTCGTCCTATGATTCAGGCCCCAGCTGACCCTCAGCCTACCCAGCCAGCCGGAGGCGGGGGTAGAGATTATAGAGGAGGAGGTCGAGACCGTAGAGGTGGAGACCGTCCAGCGAGGGGTAGAGGTCAGCCAGTTGATGGTCGTCCTAGAGACGCAGCTCAGAAGGGAGGTGCGGATCCCCGATTCTATGCTTTACTAGCCAGGCCAGAGGCAGAGGCATCAGATGCTGTGATTACAGGTACTATTCTTGTGTGTGGCAGAGGTGCTTCGGTATTATTTGACCCTGGATCTACATATTCCTATGTGTCTTCCTACTTCGCACCGTATTTGGCTGTGCCCGGCTATGCTCTGGATATTCCAGTTTATGTGGCTACGCCAGTGGGTGACTCTATTGTAGTCGATCGGGTGCATCGTTCGTGTGTAGTTATATTTGGGGGTCTTAAGACCCGTGTTGATCTGTTGCTCATGGATATGGTAGATTTTGATGTCATATTGGGGATGGACTGGTTGTCCCCATACCATGCTATTCTTGATTGTCATGCTAAGATTGTCACCTTAGCCTTGCCAGAATCACCCCGATTAGAGTGGAAGGGTACCTCAAGCCACTCCGTTCGCACTGTTATTTCCTATGTTAAGGCTCGACGTATGGTCGAGAAGGGGTGTCTAGCTTATTTGGTTTATGTTCGTGATTCCAACGCAGAAGTTCCTTCCATTGAGTCGGTCCCTATTGCACGGGAGTTTCCGGAAGTTTTTCCTTCAGACCTGCCGGGCATGCCACCCGACAGGGATATTGACTTCTGTATTGATTTGGCACCGGGCACTTAGCCCATCTCTATTCCACCCTATCGTATGGCCCCGCGGAGTTAAAGGAGTTGAAAGATCAGTTGCAGGACCTTCTTGAGAAGGGTTTTATCAGGCCCAGTGTTTCCCCCTAGGGAGCACCTGTATTATTTGTAAAGAAGAAGGATGGCTCGATGCGGATGTGTATTGATTACCGGCAGTTAAACAAGGTGACTATCAAAAATAAATATCCACTGCCGAGGATTGATGATTTGTTTGACCGGCTCCAGGGAGCGAGGGTATTCTCTAAGATAGACTTGAGGTCAGGCTACCATCAGCTGAAGATCAGGGCGGCTGACATTCCTAAGAGAGCCTTTCGCTCTAGATATGGGCATTATGAGTTCTTGGTCATGTCCTTCGGGTTGACCAATGCCCCAGCAGCATTCATGGAGTTGATGAATCGGGTATTCGGGCCTTACTTAGATCTGTTCGTGATAGTCTTCATAGATGACATCCTGGTGTACTCCCGCAGCCAGGAAGAGCACGAGCAGCACCTCAGAGTGGTTCTTCAGACTCTGAAAGATAATCAGCTATATGCCAAATTTTCTAAATGTGAGTTCTAGCTGAGTTCGGTAGCATTTCTGGGTCACATTGTATCGGTGGAAGGTATTCGGGTAGACCCAAAGAAGATTGAGGCAGTCCAGAATTGGCCTCGACCAGCTTCAGTGACTGAGATCCGGAGTTTCTTGGGATTAGCAGGTTACTACCGTCGATTTGTAGAGGAGTTTTTTTCTATTGCGGCCCCGATGACCAGGTTGACCCAGAAGGGTACCCAGTTTCAGTGGTCAGAGGAATGTGAGGCGAGCTTTCAGAAGCTCAAGACAGCCTTGACCACCGCACCGGTGTTGATACTACCTACAGGTACAGGGCCTTATACAGTTTATTGTGACGCATCTCGTACAGGGCTTGGAGCGGTATTGATGCAGGATGGTAAGGTTATCGCTTATGCTTCGAGGCAGTTAAAGATACATGAGAAGAATTATCCAGTTCATGATCTTGAGTTAGCAGCAGTGGTTCATGCCTTAAAGATCCGGAGGCATTATCTATATGGTGTGACATGTGAGGTGTACACTGATCACAAAAGCCTACAGTACTTGTTCAAGCAGAAGGAGTTGAATCTACGACAACGGAGATGGTTAGAGTTGCTAAAAGACTATGATGTTACTATATTATATCACCCAGGTAAGGCCAATGTGGTGGCCGATGCATTGAGTAGAAAGTATGCCGGCATGGGTAGTCTTGCATATATTCCGGTCAATCAGAGACCATTAGCTCTAGATGTCCAGGCCTTAGCCAACCGGTTCGTGAGATTAGACATTTCTGAGCCTAGCCGAGTGTTAGCCTGCACGGTCGCTCGTTCTTCCTTATTAGAGCGTATCCGTGAGAGGCAATTTGATGATCCTCATTTGCGTGATTTGAGAGATACGGTACAGCGGGGAGGTGCCACACAGGTAAGTTTAGATGATAATGGGATATTGAAATTGCGGGGTCGAGTTTGTGTACCTAATGTCGAAGGGATTCGAGAGTTGATCTTAGCAGAGGCCCACGAGTTCACGGTATTCTATTCACCCGGGCGTCGCGAAGATGTACCGGGACTTACGACAACACTATTGGTGGCGCGAGAATGAAGAAAGATATCGTTGCGTATGTCGCTCGGTGTCTAAATTGTCGGCCAGGTGAAATATGAGCACCGGAGACCTGGTGGTGTGTTCCGAAGGATTGAAATTCCCGAGTGGAAATGGGAGCGGATCACTATGGACTTCGTTCATTGGACTTCCTTTGACTCGGAGGAAATTTGATGCTATTTGGGTCATTGTTGATAGGCTGACCAAATCAGCACATTTTATTCCAAGTGTCTGTCTCCTACTCGTCGGAGAGGTTAGCGGAGGTTTACATTAGGGAGATTGTTCGTCTCCATGGGGTGCCGGTATCTATTATCTCTGATCGGGGAACGCAGTTTACCTCGCGGTTCTGGAGAGCGGTCCAGCGGGAGTTAGGCACCCAGGTTCAGTTGAGTACAGCATTTCATCCTCAGACGGATGGCCAGTCCGAGAGGACTATTCAGATTCTTGAGGACATGCTTCGAGCCTGTGTTATTGATTTCGGAGGCTCGTGGGATCGGTTTCTACCATTAGCAGAGTTCGCCTACAATAACAGTTACCAATCTAGCATCCAGATGGCTCCGTATGAGGCGTTGTATGGTAGGCGTAATCGATCACCAGTCGGATGGTTTGAACCGGGAGAGGCTCGGTTGTTGGGTACAGACTTAGTTCAGGAGGCCTTAGATAAGGTCAAGACTATTCAGGAGAGATTGCGTTCAGCTCAGTCCAGGAAAAAGACTTATGCGGATCGTAAGGTTCGAGATGTAGATTTCATGGTTGGTGAACGAGTATTGCTTCGGGTGTCGCCTATGAAGGGCGTGATGAGGTTCGGAAGGAACGGCAAGCTCAGCCCTATGTATATTGGTCCATTTGAGATTTTAGACAGAGTGGGAGGGGTGGCTTACAGATTAGCTTTGCCGCCTAGCTTATCGGCCGTGCATCCAGTTTTTCATGTATCTATGCTTCGGAGATACCACGGCGATCCCACACATGTGTTAGACTTCAGTAATGTCCAATTGGACAATGATCTATCTTACGAGGAGGAGCCGGTAGCCATTCTAGACCGGCGACAGTTGAGGTCGAAGAGTTATCCTTCTGTGCGTGTTCAGTGGAGAGGCCAGCCTCCTGAGGCATCGACCTGGGAGTCCGAGTCCTGATATGCGGAGCCGCTACCCACACTTGTTTCCTGACTCGGGTACTTCTTTCTTTTGTCCGTTCGAGGACGAACGGTTGTTTTAGAGGTGGAGATTGTGACGACCCAAAGGGTCATCACTTATTTAATTAATCATTTCGAGCTTCTGAGGCCTTGAAAACCTCATTCTATGTTACCTCGATTTACGTGCACGATCCGAGCATGTAGCCGGAAAGATTTTGTGATAGAAAATATGAATTATATGAGAAATTTGGATAAAAATAATATTAATATTGATATGGTTGACTTCGGTCAACATTTTTGGTAAACGGATCCGGACCCGAGATTTGATGGTCCCGAGAGGTCCGTAGGAAAATATGGGACTTGGACATGCGTCCGGAGTCGAATTCTGAGGCCTAGAGCCCAAGTTATGAATTTTTATGTGGAATTGTTTTTGATGCAATTATTAAAGGAAATAAATTAATTGACCTTGGTATCGGGCTCGTATTTTGGTTCCGACGCCCGGTACAAGTCTTAAATATTATATATGTGATTTCTGTAAAGTTTGGTGACATTTGGATGTCGTTTGAGATGTTTTGGACCTTGAGTCCCAAGTTTGAAAGTTTTGAAAACTAAAGGTATGAAAATCATGCATTTGAGGCTTGATTTTATGAAAACGAGGTGATATTGGCGATGTGATCGCACGAACAAGTTCATAATATGTTTTTGAGGTTATGTGCATATTTGGTTTGGAGCCCCGAGGGTTCGGGTGAATTTTGGATAGGCCACGAGATCAATTTTTCATGTTAGAAGTTGCTGTCTGCAACTGGTCTGCAGAGTTCGCAAATGCGAACAATAGTTTGCAAATGCGAACTCCCCACTATTCTGCAGAGTTCGCAAATGCGAACAATAGTTCGCAAATGCGAACTCCCCCCTATTGTGCCTGTGTTCGCAAATACGAACAATAGTTCGCAAATGCGAACTTGACCCTACTGTGCCTGTGTTCGCAAATGCGGACTATAGTTCGCAAATGCGAACTCGCCACTATTCTGATTGGGTTCGCAAATGCGAACAATAGTTCGCAAATGCGAACCTCCCCATATTAGCCTATGTTCGCAATTGCGAACAATAGTTCGCAAATGCGAACTTCCCAGTTTTGCCTTGGCTTCGCAAATGTGAAGAAAAGTTCGCAAATGCAAACTTCCCACCCTTAGCTTATTTTTCAAACTCCAGAAATTGGTCGGGGTTCGCAATTGCGAACCCATGTTCGCAAATGCGAACACAGAGACCTGAAAAACACGAATTTCAATCATTTCTTCACATTTTACAAAACCAAAACACCCATTTGCGATTCTTCAAGGATTTCTTCTTCATCAAAACGATTGTAAGTCACTTTTTACTTAATTCTTTCAATTCCTAACATCATTAAACATGGTTTTCATAAGAAATCAAAGATTTTCATGGTAAAATTCTTGTTTTTGTTAGAAAATAGGGTTTTTCATAAATTGGGGAATTGGACCTCGAATTGAGGTCCGATTTTGAAACAAATTATATATATGAACTCGTGGGGGAATGGGTAACCGGATTTTGGTCCTAACCCCGAATTCCGACCATGTGGGCCCGGGGTTGAAATTTACTATTCATGGCAGAATGTTGTAAAAGTGGTATTTGGTATTAAGAATTAGTTTGTTGAGTAGAATTGATGATATTAAATCAATTGTGTATAGATGCGGTTGGATTGGAGCCAAATTGAAAGAAAAGACATTTCCACGGAGTGAATTGTTCATAAGCATTCGAGGTAAGTGTTTGTTCTATCCTAGCTTGAGGGAATAGGATTATGTGTTATGTGTTATGTGATCGAGTGCGGTGTATGGGCTGTAGTGACGAGCATCCATACACTGGCGTCTAGTATGACCGTGAGTCGTTGGAAAAATGATTATTTTGAGATATATTACAGATGAATTGCTATTGTTCTCCCTTGTTGGGACTTGTTGTGAAGATAATTATTGATTTCCCGTGATGGGACGGTTTATGAATTACTGTTTCTTTCTCTGCCCTTAACTGTGATTGTTATTTGGGTGAGGAAGAGTGATAATGCACGAAGGGTGATGCCGTGCCATGTTTAATTATTTATGCACGAAGGTTAATGCCGTGCCATGTTTATTTATTGATTATGCACGAAGGATCATGCCGTGCCCTATTATTGATTATGCACGAAGGATCATGCCGTGCCCTATTATTGATTATGCACGAAGGATCATGCCGTGCCCTATTATTGATTATGCACGAAGGATCATGTCGTGCCCTATTATTGATTATGCACGAAGGATCATGCCGTGCCCTGTTATTGAACCATGTACGAAGGATCATGCCGTACTATGGATGTGAGGATGAGAGTAAAAGCACGAAGGGTGATGCCGTGCAACTAATTGCCGTTCCTTGACTTGATATTACTTGTTTTTCCATTATATTTTATTTGGGTGATGTCGTGCAACCATTTATCATTCCTTGACTTGATACTACTTGTGTTTCCATTATACCTTGTTTTCTTTGTGAACTTATTAACTGTTGTTAATTGTTGAATTCTTTGAAATATTCCTTATTGTGTTATTACTTGGTTAATTCTTTTTATTTGTGGTAATATATATATTAAAGAATTGGGATCGGGTGGTACGCCTACCATAAGATATAATTATTGATACAATAAGATCGGGTGGTATGCCTACCACAAGATAATATTTATTGATACAGTTGGGAGCGGGTGGTACGCCTACCACGAGATATGAAAAGGAAAATAAAGAATTGATACACGAAAGTAAGATTTAATTATGTGGATTAGATTAATCTGGATATTATGAGTTTATTGATTGTTATTGCAGAGTAGAGTATTTCCTTATAAATGTTTATGTACATATAGATATATATTGCAACTGCACAGGTTTATGTGGGTGTTTGGTCCTAGGCTTGTCACTACTTCGCCGGGATAGGCCAGGCACTTACCAGCACATGGGGTCGGTTGTGCTGATGCTACACTTCTGTGCGTTTTAGCTTGCAGACGTCCGCAGGCCCGGCGTCTCTTTCTTTATTTATGTTAATAGCTGTAGTCTCATTGTTCCGAGACAAACAGAATTATGTTATATTTCCTTCAGACTTTTATGTGTAGTATTCCATAGTAGTTTGTGAGTTGGTGACTCCAAGTTCTTGGGTAGAGGATTTCAGTATGATTTTTACCTTGTGATTTGTTATTTCCATTTCGATAAAGTATTCCGCATTTATTTAATTAAAATTGTGTTAAAAACAGGATAGTATGAATACAGTGGCTTGCCTAGCTACCACGAGTAGGCGCCATCACGATCCTGATGTTGGGGAAAAATCCGGGTCGTGACAATCATCAATACTACTCAACAAACTAATTCCTAAGGCCAATTACAACTTTTACAACATTTTGCCCGGAATAGTGAATTTCGACCCCGGGCCCACATGGTCGGAACTCGGGGTTCAGGACCAAAATCCGGTTACCCATTCCCCCACGAGTTCAAGTATATGATTTGTTTCAAAATCGGACCTCAATTCGTGGTCCAATTCCTCAATTTATGAAAAACCCTATATTCTACCAAAAACAAGGAATTCTACCATGAAAACCTTTGATTTCTATTGAAAAACATGTATAATGATGTTAAGAATTGAAAGAATTAAGTAAAAAGTGACTTACAATTGTTTTGAAGAAGAAGGAATCCGTGAAGAATCGCAAATGGGTGTTTTTGGGTTGTGAAATGTGAAGAATGAAGCTGGAAATCGTGATTTACAGGTCTCTGTGTTCGCATTTGCGAACATGGGTTCGCAATTGCGAACCCCGACCAATTTCCGGAGTTTGAAAAATAAGCTAAGGGTGGGAAGTTCGCATTTGCGAACTTTTCTTCGCATTTGCGAAGCCAAGGCAAAACTGGGAAGTTCGCATTTGCGAACTATTGTTCGCATTTGCGAACACAGGCACAGTAGGGTCAAGTTCGCATTTGCGAACTATTGTTCGCATTTGCGAACACGGGCACAATAGGGTCAAGTTCGCATTTGCGAACTATTGTTCGCATTTGCGAACTCTGCAGAATAGTGGGGAGTTCGCATTTGCGAACTATTGTTCGCATTTGCGAACTCTGCAGAATAGAGGGGAGTTCGCATTTGCGAACTATTGTTCGCATTTGCGAACTCTGCAGACCAGTTGCTGATAGCAACTTCTAACATGAAAAATTGATCTCGTGGCCTATCCAAAGTTCACCCGAGCCCTCGGGGCTCCAAACCAAATATGCACACTGACTTAAAAACTTCATACGAACTTGCTCGCGTGATCAAATCGCCAAAATAACATCAAAATCAATAATTCACATCGAATTCAAGCCAAAATTTTCTTAAAACTTTCCAAATTGCACATTCTATCTAAAACCCGACCAAACGACGTCCGAATGACCTGAAAATTTGCGGACATATCCAAAATCATATAACGAAGCTACAGAAATTGTCGGAATTCCATTCCGACCCCCGGATCAAAATCTCACCTATCGTTCGGATTTGCCAAAATTTCAACCTTCGGCATTTCAAGCCTAATTGAGCTAAGGACCTCCAAAATACATTCCGAATGCGCTCCCAACCCCGAAATCACCCAACGGAGCTAATGGAACCATCGGATTTCCGTTCCGAGATCGTCTTAACACTGTTCCGGTTACGGACCATTTTTTATCTTTAAAGCTCTCATTTAGGGACTAAGTGTCCCAAAAATACATCAAATTTCAGGACCGACTCTCCCGGCAAACCACAATAGCAGAGATGAACTTAGGGAAACAGTTAAATTGGGGATTGGGGCGTAATTTTCCAAAATGACCGGCCGGGTCGTTACATCTTCCCACACTTAAAAGATTCGTTCGTCCTCGAACGAGCATAGAAAATATACCCGGAGTAGTGAAAAGATGAGGGTACTGGCTGCGCATATCCTGCTCACTCTCCCAAGTCGCCTCCTCGACCGGCTGGCCCCACAACTGAACCTTTACCAAAGCGATGTTCTTTGACCTTAGCTTTCTGACCTGCCTGTCTAGAATGGCTACCGGCTCCTCAACATAAGACGGATCCTTGTCTAGCTGAACAGAAGTGAAATCCAACACATGCGACGGGTCACCATGGTATCTCCGGAGCATGGAGACATGAAATACGGGGATGGACTCCGGCTAGGCTGGGAGGTAAGGCCAACTCATAAGCAACCTCCCCAACATGCCTCAAAATCTCAAAAGGGCCAATAAATCTAGGACTCAGCTGGGCACATTAGCCTGATATAATCTGAATATATTCCCTCTTGTTCAAACAATTAAGTCTTAGAGCCTAATTCCAACATCCGGAATTCTGTGTCAGGCTTGTTTTCATCAAGAGATCACTCAAATTTCCTCAAACGCCGTCCCCAAACATGACTGCATAACCTTGCTTGATTCTTACCTTACAACACAAAATCCACAGGACCACGATAATATTTTATGATCAAACTAGCCAAAAATTCAACGAATCAGATGCTCCCATTGCACCTCACGATCTACATAGGTCTCGTTCCAACTTTTACCATACTGACATGATGGAAGAGATGTGTCGATATCCATGACCAACTACTGAATCAACAATTCATTGGGTCCATACTCCTGACAAGATCCATTACCTTGTCCTAAACCAGAGGATGATCCTTTCCTCTTTAATATACTTCATATAATCAATTTGCACTGACCCCAAATCACATAATCTCATCTCACCCAATACGAATTGCTCAGGCGATAAGCCACATCAGACATAATCAAAAATCCCACAAGATGACACAATGTGCTAGTAGGCTATTAATTCGTACGTGGTACAAAAGGAAGGCGAACACTAGAGAGAACTATTCAACTCTCACACTATCAGGGACCTACTCAGAAAAATAGGAAACAGAACAAATAAAAGCAATTATAGACACTGAAATAGACATCACATTGTTGCGGCGTGCAACCCGATCCCAATAATATGACCATGGCGGCGTTCCACCCGATCCCATCAATATGACCATGGCGGCGTGCCACCCGATCCCATCAATATAACCATGGCGGCGTGCCACCCGATCCCCACAATATAAAACTGACACAAGGAGTCATATGTCGAGCTGAATAGCTCGTCACATCAAAATACTGATATCGATCAGAAGCACACTAAGGTGCATGATATCAGACACAATGAAACATATAGTGCTATAGGCTACAAACTCAAGCACAACTGAGGTGCGATATAAGATCTGAGTCTCAAGAGCCATCATGCTCATATAACATCACCGCTGAGCGGAACCCCAACACATAAGGAACTTACCAAGCCGTCTCACACTCATACGGTGCAATATATCTTTACATGAATTAACTAACCGCGAAAATAAGACCGCGACTATCCCTCCATAAAGGGCGCATTACTGGAAGAAACATAACCGGCCTAATGCAAGGCTCACTTGCCTTTCATTCCCACGCGTTACCCCTGTGTTGACTGTTTCTCATTAACCAAATATATTACTAATCAAAATTGATTTCACATTAAACAAATAAAACCATACGAGTGATTCATTAACAAGTTTGTAATTTTTACAACGCCCGACATAACATAATACCTACATAATACTGGAGTCCCACAGTTTACATGTCTACAGAGCCTCTAGGATACAAAAGGGAAATACAATACTTGCCGGTAACAAGGCTCCGGCTATACCTTACAAAACCAAAATGGAATTCAAACAGAGGTGGCATGAACCACACAAGGCCCCAAGGAAGAAAGGGGCTCACCAAAACGGGCAGTGGAAGGAGAAGGATACTACTGCCGATGAGTTGAAGTGCCTGCTACTGATCCACCTACAATCATAACACGAATGTAGCGCCCCCGGCAAAAGGGACGTCAGTACACTTGAATTGTACTGGTATGTATGGACAAACTTTGTCCCAAGTAAACTCAAGCCATTAAATTACATCAACAATTAATTAAGCCAGCCAACCATGTTTCCGCATTTTCCTCATTTCAAATAATTCTCACACCAAGCACTTTATACGATCACCCAATTTAACAATAACCAATCAATCACGTAAAGCACAAGTAGTCAAACAAAGGGGCAATCAGTGCCCCACAGGTTGTAAACTCTCCTGCTGTCTCCTTTCACAATTTCACATTATTGATTTATGTATCAATTTTCAATAGCGATTTCGATCGCTTTCCATCCTTATTGCCCCTGACCACCCTTATTACCTCGGCCACCCTTATCACCCCAACCCACACCTTATTTCACCACGTCGCGGCGCGCGACACGACCCCGCCTTACAGTTGAAAACACAACAATTTCAAACAGCAGATAAGGTACTACACACAATTTCAACAAATTCAAATAAGCAACTTGCACATTGTTTCATGTTCTCAATTACTTCTCAAGCCAATATCACAACCAAGTTACAATGTTTCCACATTCAATAATATTCACACATGTATATTCAACAATTTTCCATAATTCAAGTGTTTCATCTCTTTCCACAATAAACCAATTCTCAAGTGTTTCGATTTCTTTTCCACAAGGTGCCATATAGGCCATCATAATCATTATTCACAAATTCTTTACCCAATTCAACTCTCATTTACCTTTCGGTTCATATTTCTTACCACAACACTCATAGTTCAACAACAACTTTGAATATCCAACAACAACATCAATTAATCACATACAATTTCTCAAATCAACACATGCCAAACAATTTTACACATAAGGGCGATTTCACAAGAATCAAAATTAGCCATACATACCTGGTGATGAGTTTTCTTCCATTAACTTCCTACTTTATGCTTACCCAAGCTATCTTACTCTTGCCAACCTTGTTCTTGAAGACTCTTACTTCTACTCACTTCTTTTTACTAGAAATCAAGTTCAATAATCATGCATGAGTGTAAAAATTCTATTTTTAAAAGCTATTATATGCAAACCTCTCTTTACCCAATTAAAACTGAAAATCAAAGAAAATAGTTAGGGTTTTTACCTTGAAAATATTGGGGAAGTTGAATCCTTGCCCTAGGATCCCTTGGAATTAAAATGATTGGAACAATCCTTGAAGATGCAAGATTTCTCTCTCTAAAAACCCTCTCTTCTCTCTCTAATTTTTGGTGAGATGATATGATAAAAATGAAGAAGAGGTGTGTTATATTAAAGAAGAGATCGGGTCAAAATGTTACAAAAACTGGGCCGGGGTCAATTATGCGGTCACTATGCGACCGCAGAACACACATGCGGTCCGCAAAGTGACCGCAAAATGGCCTCAAAAATTACAAGTTTCTGTTAAGGAATGCGGCCGGAATGCGGTCCGCATGTTTGATCTGCGGTCGCAAAATGCACCGCAGATTTGACATGCGATCGCATATCGACCGCACATTTGACGGATTTTTGAGAAACTCTCTGGAACGATTTGCGGTCAGAATGCGGTCCGCATGTTGATTCCGCGGTCGCATTCTTGACCGCATATTTGACACTTTTTCGGAAAAATTATTTCTCTACATTTTTGAAACTTAAATCATTACCAAGGGTCCGAACCGCGGCTCGCAAGCTCGCCGCGAAGAATTCTACGCATTCCTAACACATTATTCGGACCATGACACCACATCTACTAGGTTTTATGCACAAAAATTTTACGGGGCCTTACATCCTCCCCCCTAAGATCATTCGTCCTCGAATGAGGATTTTGAAATAAATGAATTTTGAAAGACATGATATGCAAGCTGTCAAAATTTTGACTAACTCTTATATTTTAGAAAAATTTCGCCAGAGTTTCCTTTGTATTATGAACATATCCACCTGTCAGAGGGCCCCCGAAACATATTACCAATCAACAATATACAACTTGTATATACTTTCTTACCTCAACGAATGCACATATTCTATCACATTGTTACAATTGCACATAAACTAGTCACTTCAATGAATTCTTACCTTATTTAACCATTTTAACACACCATGTACACTTAACAAACCATTACCAATCTACACTTACTATTAGTTGCTTACTTAACACATAACTCTTTACAAAATGGAGGAGGCTTTTACTAACACTAAGAGGGAAACAACTTGGACAAGATGACGCAGTTACTAGAAGTAGAAGGATCGCCTAATTTCTTCTAAGCTTGATCAAACAAATGGGGGTACTTTTCCTTCATCTCTTTCTCTGCTTCCCATGTGGCCTCCTCAACTTGTTGACTTCGCCAGAATACTTTAACAGAGGCAACTTCCTTATTTCTTAACTTACGGACTTGCCTATCAAAATGGCAACTGGAATTTCTTCATATGACAAATTTTCATTAACCTCTATAGCTTCGACTGGCATGATGGTGGATGGATCTCCAATCACTTTCTTCAACATGGACACATGGAATACCGGATGCATTGCTGACATCTCGGAAGGCAACTCTAGCCTATAAGCAACTTGACCAATCCTTTGAACGATCCGATATGGCCCGACATACCTAGGACTCAATTTTCCTTTCTTTCCAAATCGCATGACTCCTTTCATAGGAGGTACCCTCAAGAACACCCAATCATCGACTTGAAACTCCAAATCCCTTCGGCGAACGTCTGCATAGGATTTTTGACGACTCTGTGCTGTTTTCATTCTCTCCTGAATAACCTTGACCTTTTCCATAGCTTCGTACACCATATCCGGCCCTAGCAATTCCGCTTCACCTACCTCAAACCACCCGATTGGCGATCTACATCTTCTCCCGTACAATGCCTCAAATGGGGCCATCTGAATGCTAGCATGATAGCTGTTATTGTAAGCAAATTCTATCGGTGGCAAGTGTTCATCCCAATTACCTTTAAAATCTAAGACACAAGCCCGCAACATATCTTCAAGCGTCTGAATGGTCCGCTCGGCCTGTCCATCGGTCTGTGGATGGAAAGCTGTGCTGAGATTCACCTGAGTTCCCAAACCTTGCTGAAACTTCTTCCAAGAGTTAACTGTGAACTGAGCCCCACGATCTGAGATGATATAAAGTGGAGTGCCATGAAGTTTTACTATCTCCTTGATGTACAATCTTGCATATTGCTCCGCAGTATCAGTGGACTTGACAGGCAGGAAGTGAGCTGATTTGGTGAGTCGATCTACTATCACCCATATTGAATCGAACTTATGATGTGTGCGAGGTAAGCCCACCACGAAATCCATATTGATCATCTCCTATTTCCACCTTGGTATTCCTATAATCTGAGTTAATCCACCGGGCCGTTGATGCTCGGCCTTCACTTGTTGACAGTTCGGACATTTAGCTACAAAGTTTTCTATATCCCTTTTCATACCGTTCCACCAATAAATCTCCTTAAGGTCATGATACATTTTCGTGGAACCTAATTGTACAAAATATCTGGAAATATGTGCCTCTGCCATTACCCTTTCCCGAAGTTCGTTCACGTCCGGAACACATAGTCTGTCTTGACACCGCATTACACCATCTTCACTGCTGAGTACAAATGCTGAGGTCTTGTCATTCATAACTACTTCCTTTACCCGAACTAATGCTGGATCCATGGACTGTTTTTCCTTGATTTCCGCGACCAATGATGATTCTGCTCCATTATGCACAAAACATTCCCCTCGTCTGACGCAGAGATACGAACCCCCAAACTGGCTAATTGGTAAACCTCTCGAGACTGGGGTCTCCGATACATACCCAAATGAGCCAAACTACCCATGGATCTCCGACTAAGAGCATCGGCTACCACATTTGCCTTCCCTGGATGGTACAATATGTTCATCTCATAGTCCTTGAGCAATTCTAACCACCGCCGTTGTCTCAGATTTAGCTCCTTCTGCTTGAACAAATACTGGAGGCTCTTGTGGTCTGAAAACACATCTACATGAACTCCATAAAGATAATACCGCCATATTTCAAAGCAGACACAACTGTCGCAAGCTCCAAATCATGTGTCGGGTAATTCTTCCCGTGATTTTTTGAGTTATCTCAAAGCATACTCTATAACCTTTCCGTGCTGCATCAACACACACCTAACCAACCTTGGAGGCATAACTTTCACCTTAATACTTTACATCGATAGCGGAACATCCTTACTATATTCCTCATACATAAGACCTTCCACGAATTGAGTTCCACTATAATTTCCTTGATGTGGTTACGACCCCATGTGAATAATTGCTACTAACTCTTCATAATTCTTAACCCAAGGCATTGCTGAATGAGTTTTCTCATATGACCTCCTGTCTCAAATGAATAGCACTGGCTAACTTTGCACATATACCCCGAATAACACTAACTTGCACGACATTGTATCGAATGTAAAGTAGCATTGTGCTCTAACTTTTTTTAACCAACCTCTTCTCCCCATATGTGCATTATAGACTTTAAGAAACTGCACTACTTCCCCTGTGAAATTTCCTACCATCCCTCATTACGGTTAAACACCTCTCAAAACGTATATCAACAACCTTTATATGCATATGACTTACGAAGGGTCACTATCCCGAGAAGGGTATTCTACGAAACTTTAAATCCTCCTCAATACTTCAACAACAACTTTTGGTTTCACTCTTAAGTGTAAGGCTTAGTCCACTTGATTCTATCTCGGATGAGTAACTCGCCTTATTCCCCATGTTATAGTTACCAATAAAGTTCCCTGATATTGCCGCTTAAGAGTTATCATGCCAAACACGTCTAGTCCGTCACGAGTTTTCATCCTCTTTCAATCCATTCCGAACCTTTCATTCCCATCTTGATTTGCGGATAGTGCATAATTAATAGCTTTATTGTTCCACACATTTATCTGTCTCCTGTGAATTTGAAAAATCATTATGTCTTGTTTAATCATTTTACAGTACCACAACCTCACCAACGATAACCTCGCTTCCCATTGTGTGTAGACATGAACTATCTCTAGACCCCTTTAGTTGATATTCATTGTCATCCAAGTCGGTTGCATTGCGGTTAATCCCTTATAACTTTTATTAACACTTGTGCCCTAAGTGAGTCCACCATTCTGATGCAAAAATTATTTTAAATAACCATGACCATCTCAATTTAAAGGTTTTCTCCCCATTTCTTCTCACCTCATTCTCCCTAGTTAGTGAATAGCCACGCACTCTTCCATATATTACGTGGTCTCTTACCTTAGGCATTCCATCCGGCTCACCTCTTAACTCTTATTGGGACATATGTAGCAATGAGTGTTTGTCTGAACATCACTTAACACTTATCTATTTGTAAGGCTCTTTAGAGGCTCTCTATCAAGCCCCAATTACCATCTTGGGTTGTTGTGGCAACACATTCATTTCTCTCACTCGTTCTGGCTTTCTTAGTATCCCGAAACTTTGTTTAAATCACAAATCTATGATTAGCCCATTCTAGGAACTCACAATCTTTCACATTTGACATATGGTACCTCCTTGGGTCCCATTTCTCCCGACCTTATGACAAGTAAAAGTCTCTTTACAAACATACTCTTATTTTCTAGAATCGTTGACCCTATCGGTCACATTGCCATGCGTGAAGAATTTACATTCCTTAATCTCTTTTCTAGACCATTCATGTCTTCACCAAAATATTCAAATATCATAACTACATGGTCTCGCTCTTGTTTCATTGTATTTAAGTAGCCTCACGATGGTCCTCCCTCTCCCACATGGGGATAATATCCTGGATCTTGACACAAGTCTTGAGTGTAGAAACTTTAGGAACATATGCCTCATATATCTATACCTCTTATATATATATACTCGACCATTAGGAAAATTTAAGTCACCATAGTATTGATCTCATGAGTCCCCTTCTCCTATTCAGCCACGTAGGTATGGGATTCCAAGTCCCCACGCATATCCTTTATGAGTGTAACGCAACTTCGTACATTTCTGGGTCCCTATAACGTTCGTAAGACAAGGGTCTTCTCACCTAGGGTCCAATTGAGTCTCATTTCATAACTTTTTACCTCATATGAGAGACTTACATTCTCCCCATTAATCTCTTAGTCATTCTCTCATATATCACGTGCTTATATAACCAATATTCTTTCACACCTTACGATCAATTATATACTTCTTGCACTAACCACGCTTGCTATTTAAGCTTACATATCAATCATCAAATCAATGCCTCTTCGTGCGGGTAATCACTTCTAATCCTTTCCCCAAATAAAGTATACTTGTAGTACTATGTACTTATACTATATATATTCATACAGTTTATTCAACAAGATACATGTGCAATCTCCATAACACCCATGTCTTTTCCCATTGGTCATGACATATGACAACACTACATAAAATAGACGAAAGAGTATTTAAACTTACCTTGAATCTCAACGCACGGGTTACAAAACAATCTTATAGTCAAGCTTTATCGCACGATTTGGAGTGATGAAGAAGGGTAATATTCCTAAATGTTCGTGCAGCCCCCTACTTATATGATGTGGTCGACAACACACCTATAAGAAGGGCACTACTAGACACAGTCCGAGAGGACTATTCAGATTCTAGAGGACATGCTTCGTGTCACGCCCCAAATCGAGGAACATGACCGGCGCCTGACCGGGTTGCCCCAATCAAGCGGACCTAGGTGCCTTTCATTCCCACGCGTTACCCCTGTGTTGATTGTTTCTCATTAACCATATATTTTACCAATAATGACTGATTTCATAATGCATAAACATAACCATGTGATTGATATACTAACAAGTTTGTAATTTTTACAACGCCCGACATAACATAATACCTACATAATACTGGAGTCCCACAGTTTACATGTCTACAGAGCCTCTAGGATACAAAAGGGAAATACAATACTTGCCGGTAACAAGGCTCCGGCTATACCTTACAAAACCAAAATGGAATTCAAACAGAGGTGGCATGAACCACACAAGGCCCCAAGGAAGAAAGGGGCTCACCAAAACGGGCAGTGGAAGGAGAAGGATACTACTGCCGATGAGCTGAAGTGCCTGCTAAAGATCCACCTACAATCATAACACGAATGTAGCGCCCCCGGCAAAAGGGACGTCAGTACACTTGAATTGTACTGGTATGTATGGACAAACTTTGTCCCAAGTAAACTCAAGCCATTAAATTACATCAACAATTAATTAAGCCAGCCAACCATGTTTCCGCATTTTCCTCATTTCAAATAATTCTCACACCAAGCACTTTATACGATCACCCAATTTAACAATAACCAATCAATCACGTAAAGCACAAGTAGTCAAACAAAGGGGCAATCAGTGCCCCACAGGTTGCAAACTCTCCTGCTGTCTCCTTTCACAATTTCACATTATTGATTTATGTATCAATTTTCAATAGCGATTTCGATCGCTTTCCATCCTAATTGCCCCTGACCACCCTTATTACCTCGGCCACCCTTATCACCCCAACCCACACCTTATTTCACCACGTCGCGGCGCGCGACACGACCCCGCCTTACAGTTGAAAACACAACAATTTCAAACAGCAGATAAGGTACTACACACAATTTCAACAAATTCAAATAAGCAACTTGCACATTGTTTCATGTTCTCAATTACTTCTCAAGCCAATATCACAACCAAGTTACAATGTTTCCACATTCAATAATATTCACACATGTATATTCAACAATTTTCCATAATTCAAGTGTTTCATCTCTTTCCACAATAAACCAATTCTCAAGTGTTTCGATTTCTTTTCCACAAGGTGCCATATAGGCCATCATAATCATTATTCACAAATTCTTTACCCAATTCAACTCTCATTTACCTTTCGGTTCATATTTCTTACCACAACACTCATAGTTCAACAACAACTTTGAATATCCAACAACAACATCAATTAATCACATACAATTTCTCAAATCAACACATGCCAAACAATTTTACACATAAGGGCGATTTCACAAGAATCAAAATTAGCCATACATACCTGGTGATGAGTTTTCTTCCATTAACTTCCTACTTTATGCTTACCCAAGCTATCTTACTCTTGCCAACCTTGTTCTTGAAGACTCTTACTTCTACTCACTTCTTTTTACTAGAAATCAAGTTCAATAATCATGCATGAGTGTAAAAATTCTATTTTTAAAAGCTATTATATGCAAACCTCTCTTTACCCAATTAAAACTGAAAATCAAAGAAAATAGTTAGGGTTTTTACCTTGAAAATATTGGGGAAGTTGAATCCTTGCCCTAGGATCCCTTGGAATTAAAATGATTGGAACAATCCTTGAAGATGCAAGATTTCTCTCTCTAAAAACCCTCTCTTCTCTCTCTAATTTTTGGTGAGATGATATGATAAAAATGAAGAAGAGGTGTGTTATATTAAAGAAGAGATCGGGTCAAAATGTTACAAAAACTGGGCCGGGGTCAATTATGCGGTCACTATGCGACCGCAGAACACACATGCGGTCCGCAAAGTGACCGCAAAATGGCCTCAAAAATTACAAGTTTCTGTTAAGGAATGCGGCCGGAATGCGGTCCGCATGTTTGATCTGCGGTCGCAAAATGCACCGCAGATTTGACATGCGATCGCATATCGACCGCACATTTGACGGATTTTGAGAAACTCTCTGGAACGATTTGCGGTCGGAATGCGGTCCGCATGTTGATTCTGCGGTCGCATTCTTGACCGCATATTTGACACTTTTTCGGAAAAATTATTTCTCTACATTTTTGAAACTTAAATCATTACCAAGGGTCCGAACCGCGGCTCGCAAGCTCGCCGCGAAGAATTCTACGCATTCCTAACACATTATTCGGACCATGACACCACATCTACTAGGTTTTATGCACAAAAATTTTACGGGGCCTTACACTATCCCTCCATAAAGGGAGCATTGCTGGAAGAAACATAACCGGCCTAATGCAAGGCTCACTTTCACATTTAAATCTATCCACCGACCTTAAGTATATCTTGGTCGTGCCAAGCTATGTCAATAATATTTCACAGGTCTATAACCCAATAAGCAGAGTGCCCTCCAGGCATAAGTTCTCAAATGGATGATATCACCAAAATCCTCATTCTTGGTTTAAATTTCTAACCAATCAAGTGACTACAAGTCACACCTATACAATCTTCTTGTGGGTCAAGCTCCCACCATCTTTCGAATAATTAAACGGGCCTGCACATTCAACCCACCGGCTGCACTAGCACTGAAAAGCGATCAGGAGTCCCTAACCGGGATGCAAAGCCTTTCTCACAGAACACCGATCTCAAATGATACTGATGTTAATACCCATCTTACTCAAAACACTGAAACTCCTTTCCTGCTCATCCGAGCTCTTTATATCACATTCATTGACCAAACTGTGACCTTGGTCCTTACTTAAAATTTCATACTACTCACTGCACATCACGTGTCGATATACGATAGACACAATTTCCATCATAGCTCTAGAACTGACGATAGGCTAATACTTCATCACATAATACTTCCCATTTAACTCACTTTAGGAGAACTATAGCAACACACAGGCGAGTTCTCATTACCGTTGTATATGCCAATCTCTAAGTAGTGGTCCAAGTCACCATACCGCTTTCCGAGATCTGCCTACTCATAACAGGCCCTAACAGAAGAATACTTCAGAATACCATCAAACACTGCGGCCGACAAGCCTCAAATGCACCGCCACAAATCACATGCATAATTCGATCACATTACATGAACCGATCATTGGCACCAATATGCCAACTCAACTTTGGCTAATCAATCTACTTTCTTCCAGTTTATCCTGGATTGCCTATAATGTAGATATCTCCCTTCAATACCTAACTTATTTCAACCACACTCACCCCGAATGACCTGAAATCATGAGGCCATGCTATCTCAAGAACGACGACCATTTCACGCCTCTCAAATGCTACACCACAAGTCAAAACATCATAGATTGTTTTTGTACTTTCTTCCTAAGTTGCTTTAAAGGCTTGATCCTCAACTGTACTTATATGATTCAAAATTATCAGGCACCACACTTTACCTCTTGAATTCACTAGGACCGCTATTGAGAATCATCCAGCCCTGACATGTCCCAATATGCAACCAACTCTACTCAATTTTATAACATATGAATACCCTCTCAATAAAGCACCCAACGGGATCACTTCCCACGAAGCCTGCACCTATACGAGGCATAAATCATAAATTTTCCCTCAAGTTTGAACCTGGGCCAGTAAGGCTAACCATAACATGCATTCAACAATTCATATACTCAAATTACCACTCGTGGTCTTTTTCCGTAGCTGCAATAACCCATTAATACGCTAATATCTAGAATTCACACAGTTAATTAACCATGCAACCCAATATTAAGTGGTGGGACTCTCCCACTTATCCCAAAGCCACTATTACACGACTCTCGAACACATTAGAACCATTCTCTCGAGTCATTTGCCATTATTCAATTGCAACTCACTTGATCCAACGAATATAACCACATGTGCTCTATTAGCACTCTAACATCATAGGGTATGACCTCATCCCAATACAACCAAACATCTTCTCGCTCCATGCACCGAGCATTCTCTACCAACAACATCTTAAAACATACTATGATTCACACATGCCTACGAAGCACCATGTAGCCTTTGTTAAATATTTCCCTGCTGATAATAAAATGCAGAGTTTATTAGGGACACAGGAACATCTAAAGTCCCAACATTATACCATACGAGCCTCAACTCTTGCCCATCCGCAAGTTTTCAAGAACTTTTTGAATATCATCTAAATACATCGCATGCCAAATCTGATATGACACATGACCCATAATTTGATCGTTGATAGTGAAATCCTTTCACTTGGCACGAAGCCTTAAGATACATCTTGCTAATCCATGACAATAGCCTTTATCATTTGTACGTCTTCATCAGAAGACAGCCCAAGACATTCGTTTGGCACATGTCCTTCTTAAGACAGTTAAACTCATATCCCCCCAGTAACTCTGCTGGCTGAATACTTCGCTAAATAGATATCTCATGTGAACCATATAATCTTTATTACCACCAACTATCTTTAGATCTACATCCACCTTGTGATTTTTACCATTGTTGTGACGATTTGGTAGTTAAGTAAGTCTTCTCAAGACCGTACTATCAATCGAATGTCAGAACCTAGTGCACCCCCATGTGCACAATTGAAGATCTCCCAATTCTCTTGCATTATCGATATGGATGACACGCGGTAACAATGGTTGAGTAAATTCTTGACTTCCTTGAAATCCCTCTACAGCATCACGAACCGTCGGCGCATACTTGATACCGAGTGCGCAATTTCAATACACGAGTGGATGCAAAAGAACATATGACATAGGCTCTAACCGAATAAATGGCGCACGATAAGGAATTCAAAGAATTGAAGAGTTTCCTAAACAGTTACATAGCCCCTCGTAGATAAATACGGACGTCTCCGTATCGATCGGCGAGACTCTAAATAACCGGTCTGTGTCCCGTGACTCCTATGAACCTAGAGCTTTAATACCTACTTGTCATGACCCTGGTTCACCAATCGTGAACATGTCGTGATGGCACCCAGTCCCCACGACTAGGTAAGCCAAACACGTTGCGGAATATACAAGTCTATGAACTTTAAACAAGAAATAGCAGAAAAACAATATAAATAGGAATGTAATCCGTGCCGCATGGCACATATACTCGTCAACACACTGTATAAAACACCACCAAGACCCGGAATCCCACGGGCAACACAGACTAAAAGAGAGAATACAACTGTGGCTCTATGTGTGAAGAGTATCTAACAAAGACATGAGAGAAAACATCTACTAATACTATCAGAATAGAAGGAAGGCCTCCGGATCCGCGGACGTAGCAGATCATACCTCGAGGTCTCCCAAAATGCTGCTGAATCACCTAATATGAGCCTGGCCCGATGTACCTGGATCTACACAACAAAAGTGTGCAGAAGAGTAGCATGAGTACACCACGGCAGTACTCAGTAAGTGCCAAGCCTAACCTCGATGGAGTAGTGACGAGGAAGGTCAGGGCCCTACCGAGAAGCAATAATATAGTGATAATAACAATAATAAACAGTTTAAATGATAATAATTTCCGCAATAACAACACTAAAATGATTACTGCAACCGTCAACAATTTAGCCAATAACAAATAACCAACTCAATAAAAACAAGTCCAAGACCTGTGGGAATTGAACCCACAATCCCATTAACAATACCCCTGGGTCTCCGGGAATCGAACCCGCAGCCCATGTCTCAATAATATCTCAATAACTCAGGATCTACGGGAATCGAACCCGTACTCCACATTTTAATAATCTCAGGATCTCGGGAATCGAACCCGTAGTCCACATTTCAATAATCTCAGAATCTCGGGAATCGAACTCGTAGTCCACATTTCAATAATATCAGGATCTCGGGAATCGAACCCGTAGTCCATATTTTAATAATATCAGGATCTCGGGAATCGAACCCGTAGTCCACATTTCAATAATATCAGGATCTCGGGAATCGAACCCGTAGTCCACATTTCAATAATATCGGGATCTCGGGAATCGAACCCGTAGTCCACATTTCAATAATATCAGGATCTCGGGAATCGAACCCGTAGTCCACATTTCAATAATATCAGGATCTCGGGAATCGAACCCGTAGTCCACAACAATACAAGTAAAAGGAAAACACAGAGAGAAGTATAATATGCTTAACGATAACTTCGCCGATAAACAGCGCCAGCGATTACCAAGAAAACTCAAGTAAAACAATTTGGCAACTAGACAGTTAAATACTATTAAATCATGCTTTTCTAACTACTACCGGGTAGGAATATCGAATTTAACAGCTAAAAACAGGAATATCGCTCATTGAACATTTTGGGTAGAGTATGTGTTCAACAACCAGCGCATGTACACGCCCGTCACCTCGCGTACAAGGCATTTAAAATATCACAATAATATCCTAGGGGTGAAAGTCCGCCACACGAAGTTAGACAAGCCACTTACCTCAATGTTTACGAACAATTCAATCCGTAGCGATGCCTTTTCCTTTCAAATTTGGCTCCAAATCCAATCGTATCTATACACAATTGAATTAATATCATCAATACTACTCAACAAACTAATTCCTAAGGCCAATTACAACTTTTACAACATTCTGCCCGGAATAGTGAATTTCGACCCCGGGCCCACATGGTCGGAACTCGGGGTTCGGACCAAAATCCGGTTACCCATTCCCCCACGAGTTCAAGTATATGATTTGTTTCAAAATCGGACCTCAATTCGAGGTCCAATTCCTCAATTTATGAAAAACCCTATATTCTACCAAAAACAAGGAATTCTACCATGAAAACCTTTGATTTCTATTGAAAAACATGTATAATGATGTTAAGAATTGAAAGAATTAAGTAAAAAGTGACTTACAATTGTTTTGAAGAAGAAGGAATCCGTTA
This sequence comes from Nicotiana noctiflora, assembly GCA_032618575.1. Classification (NCBI taxonomy): domain Eukaryota; kingdom Viridiplantae; phylum Streptophyta; class Magnoliopsida; order Solanales; family Solanaceae; genus Nicotiana; species Nicotiana noctiflora. The sequence continues at coordinate 770,802 of JASVEL010008551.1, forward strand.
AGAATCGCAAATGGGTGTTTTTGGGTTGTGAAATGTGAAGATTGAAGCTGGAAATCGTGATTTACAGGTCTCTGTGTTCGCATTTGCGAACATGGGTTTGCAATTGCGAACCCCGACCAATTTCCGGAGTTTGAAAAATAAGCTAAGGCTGGGAAGTTTGCATTTGCGAACTTTTGTTCGCATTTGCGAAGCCAAGCCAAATCTGGGGGCTTCGCATTTGCGAACGTTTGTTCGCATTTACGAACCAGGCTGGCCTCCAGGGGCCAGTTCGCATTTGCGAACTATAGCTCGCATTTGCGAACACAGGCACAGTAGGGTCAAGTGCGCATTTGCGAACTATTGTTCGCATTTGCGAACACAAGCACAATAGGGGGAGTTCGCATTTGCGAACTATTGTTCGCATTTGCGAACTCTGCAGAATAGTGGGGAGTTCGCATTTGTGAACTAGAGTTCGCATTTGCGAACTATTGTTCGCATTTGCGAACTCTGCAGACCAGTTGCTGACAACAACTTCTAACATGAAAAATTTGATCTCGTGGCCTATCCAAAGTTCACCCGAGCCCTCGGGGCTCCAAACCAAATATGCACATCTGACTTAAAAACATCATACGAACTTGCTCGCACGATCAAATCGCCAAAATAACATCAAAATCAATAATTCACATCGAATTCAATCCTAAATTTTCTGAAAACTTTCCAAATTGCACATTCGATCTAAAACCCGACCAAACGACGTCCAAATGACCTGAAAATTTGCGAACATATCCAAAATCACATAACGAAGCTACAGAAATTGTCGAAATTCCATTCCGACCCCCGGATCAAAATCTCACCTATCGTTCGGATTTGCCAAAATTTCAACCTTCGGCATTTCAAGCCTAATTGAGCTAAGGACCTCCAAAATACATTCCGAACGCGCTCCCAACCCCGAAATCACCCAACGGAGCTAATGGAACCATCGGATTTCCATTCCGAGATCGTCTTAACACTGTTCCGGTTACGGACCATTTTCTATCTTTAAAGCTCTCATTTAGGGACTAAGTGTCCCAAAAATACTTCAAATTTCAGGACCGACTCTCCCGGCAAACCACAATAGCAGAGATGAACTTAGGGAAACAGTTAAATTGGGGATTGGGGCGTAATTTTTCAAAACGACCGGCCGGGTCGTTACAAGACTTCAAATCTGAAGTCTTGGATCTGAAAAGAAGAAAACCAAAAAAATAAGAAAAACGAAAAGAAAACAAGAAAAAAGAAAATGAAGAAACGAAAAGAAATAATGAGAAAAGGGAGCTCAGGAGGCAAATCCTGAAAGCTAAGTCCTTTTTTCCCTTTTGTTTATGTTTTCTATGATTTTCTGTTTTTCTTTGTTTGTTTCTTTCTCATGTTTCCTGTTAGATTTTCTTTCATTAGCTATTTAAGCCATTGCATGATAGATTAGGTTTACCTTCTTTGAAGATCCATGTTTATTCATGTTTCTCTTTTAAGTAATGTTTTCTTTGTTTGCTTCCTCTTCATCTTCTTATTTGTTAGCATGTCTTCTGTTTAGATTCTCTTCTTTAGTCGCATGAATCGCTGCATGTTTAGATTAGTCTTTATCTTCTAAAAATCTCTGTTTTATCATGTTTTTTGTTTAAACCATGTCTTCTTTTGAAGCTCATTTTATAAGTTCTACCTGTCTATGCTTAGTCAAGTACATGTGAGCATGATTAGAGTTTCAGTAGTCTTTTAAACATAAGAAAAGTTCTGACAATGCCTGCTTCATGTTCGATTGATATACTGTGTTTTTGGGATCTAGAATTATAAGTCTTTTGATTGAAATTCAATAATATTCAATCTCTTCTCTAAGTTTTGGTTAAATGACAAGTAACTCTGATTTCATGGCTATGAATGCAATTTGGTGTGAAAAAGGGTTATGTTTGCAAGAATTCTGTGTTAGTTGATTACTGTCAATACCTAGTATGCTTAGGTGGAATTGGTTATAGCTGCAGTAGTGTAGTAACCTGAAAAGTGGTTAATTTTTGAAAACATGCTTTAAATAGTTTAAAATTGGCTAAAATTGAAAACTACAAAAAGAGGTCACAAGTGAAATAAATAACAAAGAGTGATAAGTCTTGTTACTGACCAACTCTGATAATTTTGAAAACACTGGGTAAGTGTTAAGCAGGCTAAGTGTGTAATAAATTGACTTAAGTCTAATAGGCTAGACTTGCAAGGTCACAATTGGCCTGTGTTCACAAGTTGGCTTGACTTGCAATGTCTTGGCCAGCCTGTGTTCACTAATTGGCCCAAAACTGCAAGGCTATGTCCAAAACTTTGGACTTGCCAAGTCTTAAACAATATAGTTTTGAATAATTAAACAGGCTAGTCCTGCAAATTAGCTTTAAATTACAGAAAAAGAAACAAAAGAGGTTAGAATTGAAATGAATTGAGGTTCAGACCTGGCCAAATCTTAAAAGATTCACTATAAGTGGCAAGGAGTTAAATAATAGCTAGAAATAGTATAACCCTAACCTGGACAGGTCAGGTAAATAGTGAATGGTCTTAAGGGCATATAAGGAATAGAAAATGGCAAAGTTGTGTATTTAATAGAGCCTATAGGGACACTAAAGTCATTTAGGCTTATGATTTCTGCAATATTGCACAAAACTAAGGGCACATTGGTCCCAAATAAAAGGTAACTTAGTAAATAACTCTAACAAGTAGGGGCACACTTGTAAAAGCCCCAAAAAAAATCAAATAGAACCTTCCAGCACATGTTGGAAGGCATTTCATAACAGAAAATGGGGATCAAAGTGTAATGATTGGTAAAAATGAGGGGAGGGAACGAGAATTATTTTCCAGGTTTCCCCCCCAAAATATTCACCATCTCTCACCTATAAATACATCCCATTTGAGCTTGTTTAGGGGCTGGACTTTTGGGGATATACAAATTTTCAGAAAATTTCATACATAGTATCGAAGATATAGCCGCCTGGGTTTTCTAATTAAAGTTCATACTTAAGGCTATGGTGGATTTCCTGTTTTTCTATTGGGTCTCTGTTGCTTAGTTCGTTGGGTATTTGCTTGGCTGCTGTGATTCAATTGTGTGGTGGGATTCACTCTGTCTACTATTGCATTACCTGTGTTGATCTTAACTGCTGTACCTGCTCCTTCCAATAAAACTCATTGGATTTTTTTTGCTGAATTAGGTACGAATCCTCGTTCAAGCTATGTAATTTGAAGTCATTTTGATGAAATGAAGAGCTTGACTCACAATTAATTTCTCTTCGTCATTATGTTTTCTGCTTTACATCTAGCTAGATAGTTAAACTTGTAATTCATTAGGAGATACTGTATATACGTAGCTCGTGAGAAGCACGAACGAATGAGACAATGTAATAAGTGTAGCAAGTAGAGATAATGTAGTGGTAGAGGTCAAAATCACCTAGTTAAATTAGGCTAACAGTAAAACTAGCCCAATGAATCTCGAAACAAGGCTTATAATAGTAGAATTGTAACAATGATATCAAGCAACTCGTAGTAGATAGTTTAATTTTACATTTGTTAGTTAGAATTTAAAGAACATTTAATAATAGCTATAACAACAAAAAATGAAGCAGTAGCAAAATATAAGGAATGATTATCGTGATAGCAAAATATTGATACTGTTAGTTTTTGTACAGCTGTTTTCTCTTAATAAATAAAGTATAATTTGAGTTTATTCTCTTTTATCTCAAGTACCTATATATATCATGAATTTTTCAAATTTGTTTCTTTCTCTTTGTCTCGTTTGGTCTCGGCCTAACGTATAACGCATGCCTGGATTTGATTCGAATAGTAATTGGGCTTCTGGACGAAAACCTCAATATAATTTGGGTTCCTGAAACCCAGATACCCATACTAGTCTGCTGAATGCAAACCCAAGAATTCAGGCCAAGTGACAATAAAGTAATAAGGCCTGGACTTACTTCTGGAAATATAATGTAATTTAATCAGCTAAGGAAAAAATAGTGATAGAAAAATATAGTTATATGTTAAGTTTGAACTAAAAATAGAGTGGATGAGCCTCGCATGGAAATAAAATAGCGGGGCCCCATATAAACAAATGATGATATATAATAGATTCGGGAAGGTTGAAAGTAAATTCCACAACCTTTCCCAAAGATTAAAAAGACGTTAGACGATTATTAGGCACGATTTAATAAATATACCTTCATTAATATGAGTGAACGCTTGGTGCGACTTAAATCATAAATCCCGGCAAAGACGAAATTTATTAAAAGTCACAGGCGTACTAGTAGCGGTGTGACTCGGAATACATTTTCGCAACATCGCAATTCGTAAAAAATATTAAAGTTTGAAACGTGTACACATTGTAAAAGGCATATGATAAGTCACATAAAATGGAGAACGACAGTTGAGCGACTGTGCTAAAACCACAGAATCTGGGAGTGCCTAACACCTTCTCCCAGGTTAACAGAATTCCTTTTCCAGGTTTCTAGTTTTGCGGACTGTAATACAGAGTCAATTTCCTCGAAATCGGAATTAACCGGTGACTTGGGACACCATTATCTTCCCAAGTGGCGACTTTCAAAATTAAACAAAATCCCGAACCGATTATCCTTTATTTGGAAAAACTTCTTCCTCTTCGTTATGATATCATTCCTGGGTATTTGAACATTGAGATATACCCTATTCTCTTAATCGGGAATTTTTTTTAAAAAATGGTAGTAAATAGGGAGGTGTGATAGAGTGTATGTGCCAAGCGGCACTTATTACATTCCTATTATATCATTTTCCGCTATTTTCTTATTTAATGTTCATAAACTTGTATATTTCGCATCGTGTTAGGCTTACCTAGTCGCGGAGACTGGGTGTCGTCATGACAGGTTCACGATTGTTGAACCAGGGTCGTGACAAGTTGGTATCAGAGCTCTAGGTTCATAGGAGTCACGGGACACAGACCGGTAACATAGAGTCTCGCTGATCGATACGGAGACATCTGTATTTATCTACGAGAGGCTATGTAACTGTTTAGGAAACTCTTCATTTCTTTTGGATTCCTTGTCGTGCGACATTTTTGGCACCAAATCTAAACTTTTGCTTTCTATTATCTCACAGATGGTGAGGACACATGCTACTCGCGAGGATCAGGCACACGCGCCCCCTGTTACCACCGTCAGAGGCTGGGGCCATGGTAGAGGATGAGGACGCGCCCGAGGTGCAGCCACAGCACCTGCGCGCGCTGTCGCTGAGGGGCCGCCGGTGGATCAGGTTGGAGAATAGGCACCTAGTACACCGACTACAGCTGCTACTACTCTAGCACTCCAGGAGACCCTGGTCCGGTTCATGAATATGTATACCACTTTAGCTCAGGCAGGGTTGCTTCCTCTCACTGCAGCTACATCTCAGTCCGGGGGAGGGACCCAGACTCCCGTAGTCGCTACACCTGAGCAACATGTACCCGTGGAGCAGGTTCCAGAGATTATTGTTATGCCTCCTGCCGCCCCAGTACAGCCCGAAGGTGGACCAGCTGCCTCCGAGGATGAGCAACATAGATTAGAGAGGTTCAAGAAATATGATCCTCCAGTGTTCAGTGGTTTGGCTATAGATGATGCATTGGGTTTTCTGGAGGATTGTCATTGTATCCTTCGTACCTTGGGGATAGTGGAGACCAGCGGGGTTTTCTTCACAACTTTTTAGCTTCATGGGGCCGCTTAAGATTAGTCGCGCACGTTTGAGTTGGACAGTCCAGATGAGTCGGCTTCATTGAACTGGACACAGTTCTCTAATCTGTTTCTGAGGGAGTTTGTTCCCCAGAGCCTTAGGGATTCTTGGTGATCGAAGTTTGAGCGGATGCGACAAGGCTTCATGTCAATATCGGAGTATGCTATTAAATTCACCCATCTAGCCAGACATGCGCTGGCTTTGGTAGCCACGGTCCGGGAGAGAGTACGGAGATTTATTGAGGGCCTTATTTTGTCGATTTGGTCCAGCATGGCCAGGGAGTTGGATACAGATATACCTTATCAGCAGGCGGTGAGCATTGCCAAGAGGATCGAGAGTATGCTCCCTAGAGAGCGGGGAGAGAGGTAGGCCAAGAGATCTCGTGAGTCCGGCCATTTCTCTGCTGCCCGCACTTCAGCAGCTAGTCGTTTTGGTAGGCGTTATTCTGGTCGTCCAGTTCATTCAGCATTGCTAGCAGTTGGTAGTACTCCAGCTCTTCCAACACCTCAGGAGCCTTATTATGCTCCCCCGATTTCCAGTACACCTCCTGCATGGTACCTCTAGGGGTCAGACTAGTGGGGGTGAGGCCGGTCAGTCACAGCCACCGCGTCCTCCCAGAGCTTGTTTTGAGTGGGGATACTTGCCATCTGGTTAGGGAGTGCCCCAGGTATATGAGAGGAGCACGTCGACAGTCTTTGCAGCCTCAGCATGGTTCACAGGGCCAGCAGGCCATCATTCCAGCCCCAGCTACCACTCCACCTTCCCAGCCAGCCAAGGGCAGGGATTAGAGTGCCAGAGGCCGCCCTCGAGAGAGGGGTCAGGCCAGATTTTATGCTATCCATGATCGCGCTGCAGCTGTTGCATCTTATTCTGTTATCACAGGTATTATTTTGGTTAGTCGCAGAGAGGCATCGGTTCTATTCGATCCTTGTTCCATTTTTTCATATGTGTCCTCTTATTTTGCTTCACATTTGGGTGTGCCTCGGTATTCTTTGAGTGCCCCCATTTATGTTTCCACTCCGGTGGGAGATTCCTTGGTTGTGGACCATGTGTATCAGTCGTGTTTGGTTGCTATTTGTGGTTTTGAGACCAGAGCGGATCTATTGCTGCTCGGAATGGTCGATTTTGATATTATTCTGGGCATGGACTGGTTGTCGCCCCATTATGCTATTCTTGATTGTCACGCCAAGACCGTGATGCTGGCTATGCCAGGCATTCCACATATTGAGTGGAGTGGTACTCTAGATCACACCCCTAGCCGTGTTATTTCCTTTCTCAAAGCTCAACGTATGGTTGAGAAGGGGTGTGCTGCTTATCTAGCTTATGTGCGGGATGTCATTGTTGACACTTCTTCTATTGATTCCGTTCCAGTGGTACGTGATTTCACTGATGTATTTCCAGCTGATCTCCCGAGCATGCCGCCCGACAGAGATATTGATTTTCCTATTGACTTGTTACCGAGCACTCAGCCCATTTCTATTCAACCGTACCGTATGGCTCCTCCTGAGTTAAAGGAGTTGAAGGATCAGTTATAGGAGTTATTAGGTAAGGATTTCATTCGACCCAGTGTTTTTTCTTGGGGTGCTCCTGTGTTGTTTGTGAAGAAAAAAGACGGTTCTATGCGTATGTGTGTTGACTATCGTCAATTGAACAAAGTTACAGTGAAGAACCGGTATCCTTGCCACGTATTGATGATTTATTTGACCAGCTGCAGGGCGCACATGTGTTCTCCAAGATTGATTTGCACTCTGGTTATCATCAGCAGAAGATTCGGGAGCCAGATATCCTGAAGACTGCCTTGAGGACTCGATATGGTCACTACGAGTTCCTCATGATGTCTTTCAGGTTGACTAATGCCCCAACAGCCTTTATGCATTTGATGCACAGTGTATTTAGGCCATATCTGGACTCGTTCGTGATTGTTTTTATTGATGATATTCTAGTATATTCTAGGAGTCGGGAAGAGCACGAGCAACATCTGAGGATAGTGCTTCAGACTCTGAGGGAGAAGCAGCTATATGCCAAGTTCTCTAAATGTGAATTATGGCTGAGTTTAGTGACATTTCTAGTCCACGTGGTGTCGAGCGATGGTATTCGAGTGGATCCGAGGAAGGTAGACGTCGTGCAGAGTTAGCCCAGACCCTCCTCAGCTACTGAGATTCGCAGTTTCCTTGGTTTGGCGGGTTATCATCATCATTTCATAGAGGGGTTCTCTTAGATCGCAGCACCTATGACCAGATTGACCCAAAAGGGTGCCTCTTTCCGGTGGACAGAAGAGTGTGAGGCGAGCTTTCAGAAGCTCAAGACAGCTTTGACTTCGGACCCTATCTTGATGTTGCGTAAACGTTCGGGGTCCTATACAGTATATTGTGATGCTTCACGAGTTGAACTCGGTGTAGTATTGATGCAGGACGGTAGGGTGATTGCCTACGCATCCAGACAGCTGAAGGTACATGAGAAGAACTACCCAGTTCATGATCTGGAGCTAGCTACCATTGTTCACGCCTTGAAGATTTGGCGCCATTACTTGTATGGGGTTCCTTGTGAGATCTACACTAATCACTAGAGCTTGCAGCACTTGCTTAAGTAGAAGGACCTGAACATGCGTCAGAGGAGATGGTTGGAGCTACTGAAGGACTATGATATTACTATTCTCTATCATCCGGGCAAGGCTAATGTAGTTGCCGATACCTTGAGTCGCTGTGCAGAGAGTTTGGGGAGTTTGGCATATCTACCAGCTTCGGAGAGGCCTATGGCAATGGATGTTCAGGCTTTAGCCAGGCAGTTTGTTAGACTAGATCTTTCGGAGCCTAGCCGGGTTCTGGCTTGTGTGGTTTCTGGGTCTTCTCTATTTGACCACATCAGGGAGCATCAGTTCGACGACCCTCATTTGCTTGTCCTCCAGGATAGAGTTCGGCGTGGTGATTCTCGAGATGTTACCACTGGGGATGATGGAGTTATGAGGATGCAAGGGCATATTTATGTGCCCAATGTAGATGATCTTCGAGATCTGATTCTACCAGAGGCCCATAGCTCGCGGTATTCCATCCATCTGGGTGCCGCGAAGATGTATCCGGACTTGGGATAGCATTACTGGTGGAGGCGGATGAAGAGGGACATAGTAGATTATGTTTCTAGGTGCCTCAACTGCCAGCAGGTGAAGTATGAGCATCAGCATCCGGGTGGATGAATGCAACAGATTGAGATTCCAGAGTGGAAATGGGAGCATATCACCATGGACTTTGTATCTAGGCTTCCACGGACTGTTAGGAAGTTTGATTCCATTTGGGTTATTGTGGATAGGTTGACCAAGTCCGCCCATTTTATACTGGTGAGCACTACTTATTCATTGGAGCGACTGGAGGAGATCTACATCAGGGAGATAGTTTGGCTGCATGGTTAATCACTTTACATCGCGATTCTTGAGAGTCGTGCAGTAGGAGTTAGGTACTCGGGTGTAGTTGAGCACAGAATCTCACCCCTGGATGGACAGACAGTCCGAGCATACTATTCGGATTCTGGAGGATATGCTCTATGCGTGCATGATTGAGTTTGGAGGTTCATGGGATCATTTCTTGCCACTGGCGGAGTTTGCTTATAACAACAGCTACCAGTCCAGCATTCAGATGGCACCGTATGAGGTTAGTTCGAGCCGGGCGAGGCCAGACTGCTAGGTACTGATATGGTCCAGGATACAATGGACAAGGTCAAGGTGATTTAGGACAAACTTCGTGCAGCCCAGTCTAGACAGAAGAGTTATGGAGACAAGAAGGTCCGCGATGTGGCTTTTATGGTTGGCGAGCGTGTTCTGCTTCGAGTCTCGACCATGAAGGGTGTCATGAGGTTTGGGAAGAAGGGGAAGCTGAGTCGTAGATTTATTGGCCCTTTTGAGATCTTGAGGCGTGTTGGGGAGGTTTCTTATGAGTTGGCCTTACCTCCCAGCCTAACCGGAGTCCATCCCGTATTTCATGTCTCTATGCTCCGGAGATACCATGGTGACCCGTCGCATGTGTTGGATTTCACTTATGTTCAGCTAGACGAGGATCTGTCTTATATTGAGGAGCCAGTGTCTATTCTGGACAGGCAAACCAGGAAGCTAAGGTCAAAGAACATCGCTTCAGTAAAGGTCTAGTGGCGGGGTCAGCCAGCCGAGGAGGCGACTTGGGAGACCGAGCAGGATATGCGCAGCCAGTACCCTCATCTATTCACCACTCCAGGTATGTTTTCTATGCTCATTCGAGGACGAACGAATCTTTTAAGTGTGGGAAGATGTACCGACCCGGCCGGTTGTTTTTTAAATTTATGCCCAGATACCCAATTTAACTGTTTCCCTAAGTTCATTTCTCTATTGTGGTTTGCCGGGAGGGTCGATTCTGGAATTTGGGGTTTTTTGGGACACTTAGTCACTAAATGAGAGCTTTATAGTTTAAAAATGGCCCGTATTCGGAACAGTGTTAGGACGACAATGGAACGGAGATCCGATGGTTCCATTAGCTCAGCTAGGTGATTTCGGGGTTGGGAGCATGTCTGGAATTTATTTTGGAGGTCTGTAGTTCAATTAGGCTTGAAATGCCGAAGTTTTAAATTTTGGCGAATTCCAACGATAGGTGAGATTTTGATCCGGTTGTCGGAATGGAATTCTGACAATATTTGTAGCTTTGTTATGTGATTTTGGATATTTTCGCAAATTTTCAGGTCATTCGGACGTCGTTTGGTCGGGTTTTTGATTGAATGTTGGTTTCGGAAGTTTAAATGAAATTTAGGCTTGAATCCGCTATAATTTGATGTTTTCTATGTTTGAGGAAATGTTTTAATGATTGGAAGAATTTTCTATCGTGTTTTGGAGTATGTTGGTGGTTTTAGTTGGGGTCCCGGGGGCCTCGGGGTGAATTCGGACCATCATCCGAGCACTTTTGGATCTTAGAAGTCTGCAGAAAAAAACTGCAGAATTTGTGCAGAAACTCAAGCCTTCGCGTTTGCGAGGCAAGGGTCGCGTTCGTGTAGGTAAATGGTATTTGGTTATCGCGTTCGCATCCCAAGCTATGTGTTCGTGAAGAAGAAGGAAGGGGACCATCGAGTTTGCGTCCCGTGTAACGCGTTCGCGTAGAGGAATGAAGCGAATCATCGCGTTCGCGTCCAGCGTCACACGTTCACGTAGAAGAAATTCCGGACGACTGTAAAGTTGTGCTTCACGAACATGTGGAGCACTTCGCGTTCGCGTAGAAGAAGTTTGGGCTGCTCATCGCGAACCATGAACAGTAACGCGAATGCATAGAGCAATTTTGTCTCGCAGTGAATTAAAAACCAGAAGCAGACCAGTCGCGGGTTTAGTCACAAAAATGCCATTTTTGAGTCTTAGAGAGAGAAACTCACGCGGAATTGATGGAGAATCATCAGGTAATCATCGGAGGTAAGTTTCATGGCTTAATTACGTTATTTTATCATGAAATCCTTGAGTATTTCACTGTTAATGGAAGATTAATGGGGCGTTTTAGCCCTAGGCCTAAATTATGGTAAATCATCGATTTGAATGGGCAAACGGAGTCCAATTTTGGTAAACTTCATATGCATAGAGTCATGTTGAGATAAGGAACCCGGATATATAACTTTCGTAATTTTTCGAGAAGTATACCGAAAGTCGGGTTTTGACAACTTGTGGTTTTGGCTGTATTTCAAATTGTTTCGATTGGGTAATACCCAATTGGCCTATTTTGATGTATTTATATTGAGTTTGATCAGATTCTACACCTGTGGAGGCCGATATTCGTGGCAGGAGAGTTGTCTATTAGCGGTTTTGTATCGGAGTCGAGGTAAGTGGCTTGTCTAACCTCGTGTGGGGGAACCTTCACCCCTAGGCTATTATGTGTTAATTTAATTGCCTTGTACGCGAGGTGAAGGGTGTGTACATTCGCACATTGTTGGAACCCACCTTACCTGAATAGTCCAATTCGTGTTATTTTTATTCTTAGTTGATTAAATTGTGACATTTACCTGATACTCGTTAGAAAAACATGATTAGATAGGATTTATCTGTCTAATTGCCTAATTGTCTTACTTGAACTTCTTGATAATTGTTGGCGCAGGTTTGGTGAAGTTGTAGTTAAGCATATTATATTTCTCTGTGCGATTCTTTTTATTGTTTGTGTTGGTGGACTGGGGGTTTAATTCCCGGAGATCCAAGGGATGTGGGTTCGATTCCTATAGACCTGGAGTGGTATTGTTTGTGGACTGCGGGTTCGATTCCCAGAGATCCAAGTTCTGCGGGTTCGATTCCCGGAGACCCGAAGTTTATTGATATATTTATTGAGATACGGACTGCAGGTTCGATTCCCGAAGATCCTGAGATATTGAGACACTGGCTGCAGGTTCGATTCCCGGAGACCCTGAGATACTGATATTGGGACTGCGGGTTAAATTCCCGTAGCTCGTGAGTTGTTGGATATAGAGAAGGATTGTGGGTTCAATTCCCATAGGTCCTGGACTTGTTGATTTTAATTTATGTTGCGTTGGTTACTTGTAGTTAGATAATCGTAGTCGGTTGCAGTACTTATTTCATTATTGTTATTTCAGTTTCATTCTTACTTACTGCTGCTCATTACTATTTTGATCATTATGTTATTGTTTTCTCGGTAGGGCCCTGACCTTTCTCGTCACTACTCCATCGAGGTTAGGCTTGTCACTTACTGAGTACCATTGTGGTGTACTCATGCTACTCTTCTACACACTTTTGTTGTGCAAATCCAGGTACATCAGGACAGGCTCATCTCAGGTGATTTAGCGGCACATCAGGAGACTCGAGGTATGATCTGCCACGTCCGCAGATCTGGAGGGCCTCCTTCTACTCTCATAGTGATAGTAATTATTTTCCCTCATTTCGTTGTTTAGACATTCTCGATGTATAGAGCCACAGTTGTACTCTCCCTTTTTAGTCTATGTTACCCGTGGGATTCCGGGTCTTGGCGGTATGCTATATGGTGTGGCTGATGAGTGTATGTGCCAAGCGGCACATATTACATTCCTTTTATATCATTTTCCACTATTTTCTTATTTAATGTTCGTAAACTTATTTATTCCGCATTGTGTTAGGCTTACCTAGTCGCGGAGACTGGGTGCCATCATGACAGGTTCACGATTGGTGAACCAGGGTCATGACAGTCATGCATATTCGTAAGTTTTATACTATGATTAATGTGGCTCCGTTTCGTACATTTTATGCTTTATATGGTGATTGCTATTGTTGAACAAGGCTTGTGTATGTATTATTGGTAATTGAACATTGTGGAGCGTTGGCTCAAGTTGAGAATTGAGTTGTGAAGTAAATGTGAAAAAGGGAAGAGGTTTATGATATTGTCTCCCTTGTCGGGATGTTATTATTGCTTTTGATATTATCTCCTTTGACGGGATATTATTACTCATGATATGGATTCCCTTGCCGGGATATTGTTGTTATGCTATTGTTCCCTTGCTGAGATTTTATTGTGATATAATTGATTCCCTTGTAAATAGTGTTTTTTTATTATTGCTTGGGTGAGGAAGAGTGTTAAGGCAGTGAGGGTGATGTCGTGCATAATTTGAGAGTGTTAACGCGCTAAAGATTATGTCGTGTCGATATTGTGAGGTAAAAGCACGATGGCGATACCATGTCGCGCGATGTACAATGTGGTGTCGTGATATGAGTGATAATGCACGAAAGATAATTCTATGCCATGATAATGTGAAGTAAAATCACGAAGGGTGATGTTGTGCCGATTCTATTGACTTTTATGGTAAGGATAAGAGTAAAATCACAAAGGGTGATGTCGTGCACGTGTTATTGAGTTCTTGATTCTTGTTGATAATTGAATTATGACTCTCTTTACATTCCTCTATCGATTTTTCTGTTGTTATCTAGTATTCCCTGAAACATGTTTCCCTCCTCCTATCTTTAACTGTAAATGTTTGCCTTTATTCTCGCTATGTATGTTTAATTTGCACAGGTTTATTTTATAATTTGGTCCTAGCCTCATCACTCTTCGTCGAGGTTAGGCTAGGCACTTACCAGCATATGGGGTCGGTTGTGCTGATACTACACTTTGCTCTATGTGCAGATGCTGGTGCTGCAGATTTTGGACCACACTGAGGTTGTTGTCTTCAGTCAACTAGGCGACCCGAGGCAGTCCTGTAGGCGTCCGCAGGCCTTGGCGTCTCTTTCTATTTTTCCATACCATTTCTTTTATGTATTTCAAAAACAGCTTTGTATTTATCTTTCTGACCCATGTTTCTAGTATTCCTAGACAGTCTGTGAGATTGTGACACCAGTTCTAGGTAGCTTATGTTATGGATTGGTATCGGTATAATTATTAAATTGTTACATTTCAGTATTTCTCTTTATTATTTCCGTTGTTTATATAATGTTTATTCACCATTGTTAAGGGATTAAAAATAAAAGTGTTAAATAATAGAATAATTGGCTTGCCTAGCTTTCACTAGTAAGCGTCATCACGACTTACGAGGGTAAACGTTTGGATTGTGACATAAATTAAATTGAAGTACAGAACTGAAGTGCATGATTAATACCTGTAATGAGAATTTAAATGAACCCCGTGTTATTAAAGTTGTACCTGAGATATTTCCAAATTTATCCCCGACAAGTAGATGAACTAATATGGAATAAAGAAAAATGCTTTGATCATAGGCCCTATCTCTTCAATGAGTAGTACAATACAAAATGGTTATATACTTACAAAAATGTTAGCAACGTGTAAAACAAAGACTCCGATGAGACTCATATCTCCATAAAAGCTTTTGTAAACTAATGATGATGTATGATGAGATAAGCAAAGGGCAATTCGTTCTTGTCACATAAATATTTATATTGAAGCTACCATTCAATACTTTTTATCCAATTAGATTACTCTTTTCCATGTGAAACTATAAGAATATCCTTGAAGTGCCAATCAGGTATGTTGACCATCAACTGCTTATCCTGTCCTATATATACTAGATATGTATGTCGTGCAAAGTAGGAGCCCAACATCGGAGTCAATATATTCTTCATAATTTACTTCATACAATGAAATTAAAGAACATAAATCCAAGCAATTAATATCCATTTGCCAGGCATAATTTGTATAGAATGTGCATCTATTTAGTGAAATGACTAAATAAGACAGCATCCCTTTAAAACAAAAGGATTAAAAAAAATTGCACACCAGCAAAATTTCACATGGACAAAGCAACACTCCGCAGACCTCTAGATTAGGGTGATAAGTTTGGTGCTAGAGAGGTCCCGTTTTTTCAATTATACATATAAAACTTGATAATTATAGCATCTAAAAATAAAAATATGTATCACATTATTTAATATAGTAGAGGAATAAAAGAATGTCCTATTTGTGCAGAGACAAAAATGTGAATTACCACATCATCCCAGTTTCCACAAATGCAACCAGTTTTCGCAAAACCAATTATTCAACTAATGAGAAACATCACAATGCCTCTCATGTCACCCTAAATTTCCCTTCAAACAGGCAACCCAAGTTTTTTCGTAATAACTCAATTGAGGCACAAACCATTGAAGCAAAACATCAAGCACAACCTACAAATAAAAAAATAATAGCATTACTTGGAAGACGGAAAGCAATTTTGGGATACAATACAATTTTTTTGGATGAAGTAATATATTTATCATGACTAACCTTTGAAAGGAATCAAAAGGACCCAAACGACAAAACAAAAAACAAAGGATATATATTCGTGATAATTATGAACGTAAGTATAATAAAGATAATGAATATGTATATGGCACTTGATGAGACATTAAAAGGTTGATCTAGAAGATGATGAGCATGTACAATTTAACAAAATATTTTTAATACTCTATATGGCTCTTAATTGGACCATGTTATCTCTTTTGTTCGTCAAGAAAATAATGATAGCAATTGATACATATGTTTGATAACATATCTAAGGATTGTTGGTAGAAACTGAAGAGCTAATAAGGCGTATGCTTGAGTTTGATTTTATAATTGTCAATCTTCTACCATTATTCCATTATTATTGACCTTTCTCCCAAAATTTTCCTGATCCTACGTATTTTATTAAGGGATTTCTTATTGCCTTCGATTTGCTTGGTCTTATCGTCTTCTAATATTTGCTTTGGCATAATAGTATTCCAGTGGTTATCATCTTCCAGAGTTGAAACCAGAGGTGAATAGGCGAGGTACAATTTTCTATGGTTCATTGTAAGTTTAATTTTGTCAAAATTTTCCACTATTTATGCTTTAGACTCATATGAAGGGAACTGTTCAAGAGTTTTGGACTACTTTTTCTCATCAAGGAAATGATATAGAAGCTCCAGATTTGATTCAATGTGCTAGAATTGATGAGGCATTGCGCTCTCGACATAGTTGGTTTAACGAATTAAGTAGCAATCAGCTTTCAAATACAACTATGTGTTTTAAAATTTGGGATAAAGTTGCACGCTACTGCTTACTTAGTATCTGCGTTTCTCTTTTGATTTTTCTTCCGAACCTCCTGTTGAATAAGGTTTAAAGTTGATCCATGTTCCGAAATGGCAGTTTCTTAACTCTAATCGTAAAAAAAATAGTTAGGACTACTCTCCCCCTTTTATTGCCTTTTTTACATTTTTGTGGCCTATATATAAATGGAAATCCAACTGATAAATGATATATAAGGATATGCGATTTCATTTTTTGCCTCTAAGACTATTTTGACGTTGTAAATTGACAATCCAAACAAAATAAGAGAACTTATTAATATGTGTATTCATAAGTTGAATTAGTTTGAAATAGTCTAGTGGATCGACCCTAATGCTGTAACTGATTTCTTTCCAGAAAAATATTGTTATGCAAATAGTACCAGTGATCTTATCGAACTAATAGCTGCAACTGTGACAGTTGCATATTTAGTTTGCATCTAAGTTCAAGTGAATTTGAGTTATTGATACTCGTGTTTATTACAATAGCCATTTTTCTATGATTGAAAAGTTTCGAGAGAAGAAATAACTCTTTTCTTAAAGCTTTGATTACAAGACTGCAAGAGAAGCAAGGAGGAACGCATTTGTAAGTTAATGTGGCAAAAGTATGGTAGAACTTTGGTGCTTTCCGTATGGACATGAACTTGATTTTCTCTTTGTGGGCGAATTTCTACTACTGACAATAGAAAATTAAGTTATATGCAAGAACAGTTCTTAATAAATTTTGTTATTTATTATCTCCAACTAAAAATCATTTAATTGTTTACTTGCTGATTTTTTCTACTGGTTCAATCTGAATTCTTAGGTATACAATGATGGAAACGCGTGTTTGGTTTCTATGAACAAAAAGATCTCATGTCTCTCAATAGAATTTCAAGATTTTTATCATCGGGTATTCGTATTTGCTCATACAAAAAATGAAAATACCAACTTTTGTGGAATCAATAGATTATGACCAAGATGAAGAGTAAACATGTTGGTTGAGTTTCTTTTTAAAAATAATAAAGGTAAGCTCTCTCCATACAATTTTATGGTAGTTAAAACCAGAGTTCATAGAGTATGTGATAAAAATGAGGCCTACTATTCATAAAAGAGTTGGAGGCCCAAATTTGTACTTTGGGATTAAGACTGCTCAGAATTTTCTGGAGTTCAAGTAAAAAATTAACAAAAGCCATAAACAAAAACAGAATGATAGAATGCAGAAAATTCTTGATCGGCCAAGTGAGGGCTCAGTTTCACTTAGAGTGTTGATCATTAATAAGAACTTTTTACTAACTTATTAATTTTTATATTTTGTTTTTGTGTTATATATTTAATATGAAAATATTCATGATACTACTTGGTATGTCTGTATGATAACTTTCTACTTGAGATGGAGGCTATATACCAAATGAGAAACTAAGCTCTCTGGATAGAATTTAAAAGTTTTATTTGAAAGGCCATGGGAACATTTTTTTTTATTTCTTGGGAAAACATGGATTTTTCGAGTGCTTGATTCTGTTACAAAGTGAATTTTGTGCAATACTGCAAACATCTGCTACTATGTATTCTTCAAACAACTTCTTGTCTTATTCCAAAAAGAGATAATAAGAAGTCAAAATATCATGGCATAAAGAGATGTGTGGGTGTGGGTGTGCGCATGTAGGTGTATGCAACAACCCGATCGGTCGTTTTGAGCTCTAGCGCATCGTTCAGCAGTTCAAAGTCTTGAACAGCTTCATTGCAGGTATATCGACTTGTGCGTATGGTCAGAGTTGAATTTCGGGAAATTCGGAGTCAAATTAAAAAGAAAATTTTCATTGCGACACCCTTAAGTTGAAGAAAATGGCTATGATTGGTATTTTGAGTAACAACCTCGGAATAGGTTTCTGAAAGTTCCAGCAGGTTCGTATGATGATTTTGGACTTGGGCATATGTACATATTTGGTATGAAGAACCCATGAGCATTTCGGCTTATATTGTTGAAGTTAGTATTTTATAAGAATTTCACAAATTTGGGTTGGAAGGCATTTTTCCGTTTGTGATTTCGAGACTGGGAATAGCTCCGTATGGTGATTCTGGAGTTGGGAGCGCGATCGGAAGTGAATTCGGATGTCTGGATGTCATTTTAAAGTCATTTGGCTAAATATATAAATTTGAAGGTTTTTGAGAAAATTCGACCGGAAGTGGAAATTTTGATATCGGGGTTGGAAAGCGATTCCGAAATTTGGAGCAAGTCCGTAATGTCAAATGTGACTTGTGTGCAATATTTGAAGTCATTCCTGAATGATTTTAGTAAGGTTTGAGATACTTAGTCTCTTTTAAGGAAGCTTAAGTTGGAAGACTCAACCGGGTATTGACTTATGTGTTAGAGTACTCGAATTGTGAATTTTATTGTGTGGATAGCCTTTTTAGGTTATTTGGGACTTAGGAGTGTGTCCGGAATATTTTTGTAATGACCAGTGTACAATTAAGCTTGAATTGGCAAAGTTAGTACTTTAGCGAATTCCGGTTGATAGTTGAGATTTTGATCTGAGGGTCAGAATGGAATTTCGAGAGTTGTTGTAGCTTCGTTATGTCATTTTGGACTTGTCTTTGAGGTCATTCGAACTAGTTTTAACGTGTTTCGGTATAGAATGTGGAAATTAGAAGTTTCAAAGTTCATAAGCTTGAATCCGATGCGAATTTGGTGTTGTGATATTGTTTTGAGCGTTACGAAGGTTGGAACAAGTTTTAAAGATGTTATGGGATATGTTGGCATGATTGGCTAAGGTCCCATTCGTCTCGGGTGAGTTTTGGGTGGTTAACGGACTATTTCATCTTTGAAAAAAATTGCAGAAATTTTTAGGCTTCTGCTGTGCCCAGAAAATTTCAGGTGCGAGAAGTCCAATTTGGAAGCTCATATATTGCAATCTATTAGGAATCAGAAAAAGTGTAAAATACGAAAGTTGTAGACCTTGAATTCTAGTTTTCAGAAAGATAAACCATTCATGATGTGGATATTCTATCAGGAAGTTATTATGGATCGAAAATGGCTGGTGGAGCTATTGTGATAGAATGTTCTGATGCACTTTAGAAACTCATATCTCGTAATCTATAACGAGTTATATGATGTACAATATATCAAATGAATAATCTTCGAGTCTACTTTCTAAATATTCAATCTGTTTGTCATTTGGATATTTCCACAAGGATTTATAGACGTTTTAGCAGAAGGTGTACAACAGGGAAAAATGTTAAGAGGATGTACAACCTGCACAGCACAAGGCAGATTGTTTTAAACACGAGTTTTAGCTCATTTCTTTCATTTCTTTCATTTAGCTAGGATAATTTTGGAGAGAATTTCAAGGGGATTTCAGCAAGCATCAAAGGTGAGTTGTTTCTGCTTATTTCCAAGTTAAATACATGATTATTATGTGAAATTAACATAGAAATTCATGGAATCAAGCCTAAAAATTGATGAAATAGGGCTTGGGATTTTGAGAGTTAAATATGGAATTTGGAATGTCAAATGGACTCCAATTTGGGTATATATGATATGTACAGACTCGTGACGAGACGAGGAATCCGGTAATGTGAGTTTTGTATTTTTTTGAGAAGCGGGCCAGGGACTCAGGTTTTGCTAGTTTCGAGGTTCTTGCTATAATTCAATTGTTTTCAATTGGGTATTGTCCCATTTGCATATTGTAATGTATTCGCTCTATTTTTGGCTAGTTTCGACGTATGTGGAGGCCCATTTAAGGGGCAAAGGCGTCGCGGGCTTGAGATTTTGCCGGTTCGAGGTGAGTATTACTTGGGAATGATATCCTGAGTGTTTGAAACCCCG
The DNA here is from genome assembly GCA_032618575.1 of Nicotiana noctiflora. NCBI lineage: Eukaryota > Viridiplantae > Streptophyta > Magnoliopsida > Solanales > Solanaceae > Nicotiana > Nicotiana noctiflora. The sequence goes on from JASVEL010008551.1 coordinate 790,790, forward strand.
AATTTGCACATCTTAGTCCTGTATTGAGGTGACTTGCATGCTCGACCTCATCGTGGGGTAGAGCACCGTTGGGGATCGTGACTTGGTCCATCTCGGATGTTGGTTTTTAGCGCGTATTTGAAATTGTATTGTTGTTATCATTATGACTTGGGCTCATTGCCATACATGGGGCTTATTGTCGATTACTTAAACTCTTTATGAATTGTCATCACTATTTTCCTCCCTATTTGAAAAAAATTATTTAAACTCAGTCCGTGTGATTTACACTGTTTTATGAACCAAACTATATTTTTACTCAAACTTGGAGTTTTAACTGATATTTGAACTATCGTTGAGCTGAGTATTATTGTTTTACTGATGCACGAGGGGCTATTTGACTATTTTTGGACTGATTGGGGCCGAGGGCCATATGTGAGGGCATGAAGAGTGGTGTGAGGAGGCTTTCAGGCCTGGAGTGATGTGTGAGGAGGCTTTCAGGCCTCGAGTGTTATATGAGCATATGGATATACATGCATGGATTGGGCTGCATGCCGCAGCGGTGTGATATTGATATTGCACTTGGGCTGTAGGAGCCCCTCCAGAGTCTGAACCCCCACAGTGAGCGCGGGTACCTAAATGGATCGGGCTGCGCACCGCAACAGTCATATGAATCGCATTGCATTCATGCATTTACTCCTGTTGTACTATATGACATGACATTTAGCACTCATATATCATTGACATACATATTGTTATTTGCCTTGTTAACCAGATATCCTGGTATTATATGTTAATGAGTGTTGTGCCCAATGGGCCAATTTATGAGACGACTTGCTCCATCTGATATAGCATTCATATGCTTGGCTGTTAGAAAAAGAGATTTTTAACTGATCTTGAGATTTTCTAAAGAATTTTCACAGTGTTACGGCTTTTGTTCTCAAAGGGTTGTTCTATCTTTTATAGCATTTTGGTGTGCTCTTACGTGTTTTCATATCGCTCAGATATTATTCTATCTTATTACCACTGAGTTGGAAGTACTCACTTTACTTCATGCACCTTGCATGCAGTTGCAGGTATTGTTCACCCAGTAGCGGGTTATTAGCAGGGCAGAAGACCTTATGGTGGTAGTTGAGCTAGGTGACCGCTAGCGTTCGCGGCACCGTACTTCATCTTTGTATTCCAGCTTTTATCTTGTATTTTGTCTATACATTGTTGGCCAGTAGTAGCACCTTTACTCATTAGATGCTTGTGACTTGTGACACCCCGGTCGGATTGTATTGGGATGAAATTAATAGTTAAATGTTAATAAGTAATATTTCTATTCCTTTATGTTTAATAGCTGTTAAAATAGGATTTTGGATTGTTGGCTGGCCTTGTCTTCACGAGAGGCGCACGATCGGGTATGGAATTTGGGTCGTGACAGTGTAGGTGAGAGAGAGAGAGAGAGAGAGAGAGAGAGAGAGAGAGAGAGAGAGAGATCTTATACATAAACCAAGGATCTCCGCAAACAAACTACTCCAGAGTACTATATCTAAGAGTCGAGTTATGAACCTTTAGAGAAGAGGGAACAAAGAAAGTAAAGGGCAATACACTTTTACTACTATCTAAATATGCTTCAGAAATCTAATTTTTTCATCTTCTGAAAACGGTATAGGATCTTCATATCCTTAAGATTAAACCACTAACAATTAAAGAAAAAAAAATGTTTGGACTTATTTGTTCTTTGACAAGATAATGCTTACAATTATATGAACCGTGTCAGAATAAGTATCAAATAAACATAAAGTTATCAGCTTCTTTCTTAATTGCAAATAATGTGCAGCAAAATTGGTCAATACATTTAACTTGCCCTCAATTAAAAGAAAAACATAAAAATCATATGACTACCAAATGACCATTAATTATAAAGAACGTATATAGTTATGACGTAAATACATTGATATGTTTTTTTGTCATCATTCATGAAAGGGAAAATATAAAAAGTAATCCACTTTGCTTTTCTCATTGTTTCCACAAACCTTATTTAGAAAATTTCTTCTCTATCTCAAGACACTGATGTCACGACCCCAAAACCCAGACGTGATGGCGCCCAGCATGTTGCTAGGCTAGCCTGACCAATCAACTATAACTTACAGCTATCAGCTCAGACTTTATCCTCTTTAAAGCATAAATCATGAGAATATAATGAAAATAATATCCAACGCATTGGGATTATACATTCCAAAACCAGTATAAACCTCCCACCGAATCAGGAGTCATAAGTCATGAACCTCTACCAGAATATAAAGTTGTGACAGTGTATACAAATGTGCGCAAGTCTAGATTAGACTAAGAAAATAAAGAAAGACTAGAGAGTCAGGTCCAGCGGACGCTAGCAGCTACCTTGACTGTCCAAGTAAATCCCTCCGAGCAGATGTAGTCTCAGCTCTGGTGTGATGTACTTGGATTTGTACACAGGGTGTAGGGAGTCGAGGGTGAGTATTTCCAACTCAGCGGTAATAAAAGTAAATAATGCTGAGGAAAGAAAAACCACACAAAGCACTATCTCATTCTATATAATACAGAACTATCTTTAAACTACAATACACTATCATATTATCCCTTTTTAGGATATGTGAGTAGATTACTTAAAATTCTCTTTTTAACGTCTTTTCCTTTCATTATGACAGCTCAGTACCTAGTACAACCTCTGACAGTGCAAGTCTGCACTCAAATCTGCCCCTTGGGCTCAGCGTTCCTTAATAGTTTCCACCAGGGGATCTGGCCAATAACGCAAATAATGCATGTATGCTAGTAATGTATGAGTGCTACCTGTTATGCCACATAGTACGAGTAAACCAATATATGTATGCCATGCAATGCATATGATGCTGTGGCGTACAGCCCGATCCATGCAAAGGCGCCCGCGCTCACTGTGGGGGTTCAGACTCCGTAGGGGCTCCTATAGCCTAAGTGCAATATCAATATCACTCTTGCTGCAGTGCGCAACCCAATCCATATACTACTGCGGCGTGCAGTCTGATCCATGCTTGTATATGCATATGCTCACTTATCACTCGAGGCTTGAAAACCTCCTCACATAAACAGTCATGCCCTCACATATGGCCCTCGGGCCCAATCGGTCCAACAAGTAATCAAAAAGCCCTTCAGGCAACAGTATAATATTAGCTCACAGCTAAAAATGTTATCAAGACCTTGTTCAAGTTTTTCAAATATTATAAAAATGCTGAGTAGTAAATACCATTTTTAAACATTAGATTGAGATAAAAATAAGCACAGTATTATGAAGACAGTAATACCAAGCCCTAAAAGATTCAGATAATCGGCACGAAGCTCAAAACATGATAATCAGTCCAATTCCTGATAATTAATATCTTTTATTAGGGTGTCAATTCAATATCAAGCAATTAGGTGTTATTATTCATTAAGCGGGACGGACCAAGTCACAATACCCAATGGTGCTCTACCCCACGCCCGCTATCCGGTGTGCAAGTCACCTCAATACAATACTAGGATGTGCAAGTCTGGGGTTTACTAACCCTCAAGACATCATTTACAAGTATTAACCACCTCGATCTGGCGAAAACTCAATCCCGCGATGCCTTAGCTCCTCGAACCGGCATCCACGCACGTCAAAACTAGCCAAATTTAGTACAAATATATCGAAATAGTCTAATGGAACAACATCCATCGAAAACAATTAAATTACATAAAAAACCACAAAGTTTCCAAAACCCGACTTTTGGTACGTGTCACGACCCCAAATCCGGTCGTGATGGCACCCAGCACACTGCTAGGCCAGCCCGACCAATCAACAACAATCACAGAGCCACAAGCTCACTTTATCCAATTTAAGCATAACAGTGATAGATATACTAAAAACAGGGAACCAAGTCCCAACACGTGTCAACTGCCATCGACCGAAGGGTTAAGAGTCATGAGCCTCTACAGAGTATACAAAGTGTAAATAGCGAATATAATTGTACACAAGTGTGGGATGGTCAGAACAAAAATATAGACAAACTGGAGAATCAGGTCCTGCGAACGCTGGCAGCTACCTCGACTGTCCAAAAGCACTCCCGAGCCGCAATAGAATCAGCCCTGTTGTGATGTACCTGGATCTGCACACAAGGTGCAGGGAGTCAGGTGTGAGTACTTCCAACTCAGCAGTAATAAAAGTAAATAATACTGAAGGGAAGAAAACCACGATAGGCACTATCTCATGCTACACAATACGGAACTATCTTTTTATTCCTTTCCAGCATATGTGAGTAGATTATTAAAAATCTCAATTTTTAGCTACTTTCTTTCATAATAATATACCAATACCTGGATACAATCTCAAGCAGTGCAAGTCCGCACTCAAATCAGCCCCTCGGGCTCAACACTCCTTATCAATTTACACCAGGAGATCTAGTCAATAAGGCAACTAATGCATGTGTGCCAATAATGTATGAGTGCTAAATATTATGCCACGTAGTACACGTAAACCAATGTATGTATGCCATGCAATGCATATGACCGCTACGGCGTGTAGCCCGATCCAATTTGGGTACCCGTGCTCACTGTGGGGGTTCAGACTCCAGAGGGGCTCCTACAGCCCAAGCACAATATTAATATCACACCTGTTGCGGCGCGCAGCCCGATCCGTATACCACTGTAGTGTGCAGTCCGATCCATGCATGTGTATGCATATGCTAACATAAATGGTCATGCCCTAACATATGGCCCTCGGCCCCAATCAGTCTAACAAATAATCAAGAAAGCCCTACGGGCAACAATATCATGTTAGCTCACAGCTAAAAATGTTATTAAGACCTTGTTCAAGTTTTTTCATAACTTTATAAAAATGCTGAATAGAAAAATACCATTTTTAAACTTTAAATTTAGAATAAAATATGCGCAGTGTTATCAAGACAATGATACCAATCCCTGAAGGATTCAAATAATTGGCACGAAGCCCAAGCATGATAATTAGTCCAATTCATTTCAACAATTAGGTGTTATTATTAATTACGCGGGACGGACCAAGTCACAATCCCCAATGGTGCTCTACCCCACGCCCGTTATCCGGCGTGCAAGTTACCTTAACACAGCACTAAGATGTGCAAGTCCGGGGTTTACTAACCCTCAGGACATCATTTACAAGTATTACCCACCTCGAACCGATGAAAGCTCATGCCCGCGATGCCTTAGCTCCTCGAACCGGCATCCACGCACGTCAAAACTAGCACAAATCAGCATAAATATATCAAAATAGGCTAATGGAACATCACCCAATCGAAAGAACTCGGAAAATATCAGAAATCACGAAATTGGCAAAACCCGAGCCCCGGGCCCACATCTCGAAAAATTATGAAACTCACATTTCCATAACCCTCGTCTCGCCATGAGTCCATACATATAAAATTTACCAAAATCGGAGTTCGATTGGCCTTTCAAAACCCAAATTTTCGTTTTCAATATCTGGACACAATCCTTCACAATTTCTACCCAAATTCATGAAGATTGATGTTAATTCTACCATAAAATGATGTTTTTGAGTCAAGAAACTTACCTCCGATGAATACCCGATGATTTCCCAGCGTTTTCCCGTGATTTCTTCTCTCTAGGGCTCAAAAATGGTGTTTTGGGTATATGAACCCGTAAGCCCTCTGTTCTGCAATTAAACTCACTGCCTGGCCAATTCCTTCATCGCGTTCGCGACGCCTCTCACGCGAACGCGATGCCTTAACCCTCTTCTTCATCGCGAACGCGACACTCTTTCACGCGTCCGCGAAGGTCAACTTCCCAGCCTCCGGACTTTTCCTCTAGCGAAGGCGTAGTCCCTCACGCGAACGCGTGGCTTCGCCTAATCCTTCTTCGCGATCGCGGCCTGACTCCATGCGAGCGCGATGCGTTCCAACTCTCTTATACGCGAACGCGTTGCCATCCCTCGCGAACGCGATGGTCACCCGGCCCCATCATACGCGAACGCGGCATAACCCTCGCGAACGCGAAGGCGTAAATTTCGCCCAGTGATCTGCAATTTACTGCAGACCATTTCTTGCTTCCAAGTGCCGGATGATGGTCCGGATTCACCCCGAGGCCCGCGGGACCCCAACGAAAACCACCAACATACCCCAAAACACGATACGAACTCGTTCCAATCATAAAAACACCATCCTAAACATCAAAATCACCAATTACACACGGATTCAAGCCTAAGTTTCTTCAAAACTTCCAAATTACACATTCCATCAAAAACCCGACCAAACGACGTCCGAATGACCTGAAATTATGTAGGCACATCCAAAATCACCTAACGGAGCTATTACAACTGTCGGAATTCCATTCCGACTCCCGGATCAAAATCTCACCTATCGATCGGTTTTCGCCAAAATTCAACCTTAGCCAATTCAAGCCTATTTCTACACCGGATCTCCAAAATCAATTTCGATTGCTCTCCTAAGTCATAAATGATCCCTCGAAACTAGTCAAATCATCAGAATCCGATTCCGAGCACTATAACTCGATAGTCAACTCTAGGTTGACTTTCCATATTCAAACTTCCTTCAAACATGCTATTTGCTTCATTTTTAATTCAATTCACTCCTAACTCACCCGATAGGTTCTAACACTGATATAGAAGCATAAGATATGTTAATGCAAGGTAACGGGGTGGAAGATTCCCTAACGACGGGCCGGGTCGTTACATTCTCCTCAACTTAAACAAACGCTCGTCCTCGAGCGGACTCAGAGTTGTACTGGAAGCAACCCAATAGCCGAATGACCTTACCAAGCATATATCCGGGCAATCATACGTCACCCTATCTCACATAAGTCCGAAAACACCATATAGTCAGAATTTCACAGACCATCTGAACCATAAATCACATTGCACTTTCTGAAATCATATGCCAAATGCAAATCCCATGCCTATACTCAGGATACACTCGAATCCACTGCAATAACCCATATTCACTACTCCGGGTGAGATCATA
>JASVEL010008552.1:0-108740 GCA_032618575.1 Nicotiana noctiflora
GTGCATTGATTACATGCAGCTGAACAAGGTAACAGTGAAGAATAAATACCCATTGCCTCGTATTGAGGACTTATTTGATCAGCTCCAGGGAGCTAGTGCATTTTCTAAGATTGATCTTCAATTGGGCTATCATCAGTTGAAGATCATGGAATCGGATATTATGAAGACAGCGTTCAGGATGCGATATGGGCACTACGAGTTCCTAGTGATGTCTTTCGGGCTCGCTAATGCCCCAGCTGCATTCATGCACTTGATGAATAGTGTATTTCGGTCGTACCTTGATTCTTTTGTGATTGTGTTTATTGATGACATTATGGTATATTCACGCAGCCGGAAGGAGCATGCACAGCACTTGAGGGTGGTATTGCAGAGGTTGAGAGAAGAGAAATTTTATGCAAAATTCAGTAAGTGTGAGTTCTGGCTTGATACTGTCGGTTTTCTGGGACATGTGGTGTCCAGTGATGGTATTCGGGTTGATCTACAGAAGGTCGAGGCAGTGCATAATTGGCCCAGACCTTCCTCAACTACAGAGATTCGGAGTTTTCTCGGCTTGGCAGGCTATTATCGCCGGTTTGTTCAAGGTTTCTCATCTATTGCTTCACCGTTGACTAAGTTGACATAGAAGAATGCTCCATTTGTGTGGTCCGATGAATGTGAGGAGAGCTTCCAGAAGCTCAAGGAGGCTTTGACCACAACTCCGGTACTTGTGTTGCCATCAGCCTCAGGGTCATATACGGTGTATTGTGATGCTTCTAGAGTTGGACTCGGTTGTGTGTTGATGTAGGAGGGTAGAGTTATTGCATATGCTTCTCGTCGGCTAAAGCCCCACGAGAAGAACTACCATGTTCATGATTTGGAGTTAGCTGTTATTCTTCATGCCTTGAAGATTTGGAAGCATTACTTATATGGTGTATCTTGTGATGTATATACGGACCATCGTAGCCTTCAGCATTTGTTTAAGCAGAAAGATCTAAATTTGAGGCAGCGGAGATGGCTTGAATTGCTTAAAGACTATGATATTACTCTCTTGTACCATCCCGGGAAAGCCAATGTAGTGGCTGATGCTTTCAGCCGGAAGGCTATTAGTATGGGCAGTTTGGCGTATATTCCAGTTGGGGAGAGACCTCTTGCAGTTGATGTTCAGGCGTTAGCTAATCAGATGGTGAGACTGGATATTTCTGAGCCCAGTCGGGTGATGGCTTGTGTAGTAGCTCGTTCTTCTTTATATGATCGTATTCGAGAGCGCCGGTATGATGATCCACACTTACTTGTCCTTAAGGACAGAGTTCAGCATGATGATGCCAGAGATGTCACTATTGATAGTGATGGTGTATTGCGGATGCAGGGCCGGATATGCGTGCCCAATGTTGATGGCCTGCGTGAGTTGATATTGGAGGAGGCCCACGGTTCGCGGTATTCTATTCATCCAGGAGCCGCGAAGATGTATCAGGATTTGAAGCAGCATTACTGGTGGAGAAAGATGAAGAAAGATATTGTGAGCCATGTGGCTCGGTGTCTAAACTGTCAGCAGGTCAAGTATGAGCATCAGAGACCTGGTGGTGTATTCCAGCGTATTGATATTCCTGAGTGGAAGTGGGAAAGGATTACTATGGACTTTGTTAGTGGACTCCCTCGGACATCGAGGAAGTTTGATTCAGTCTGGGTGGTGGTGGATAGGTTGACCAAGTCAGCTCACTTCATCCCAGTGTGTACTACTTATTCCTCAGAGCGGTTGGCAGAGATATTCATCCGTGAGATAGTGAGATTGCATGGAGTTCCCATCTCTATTATATCAGACAGAGGTACCCAGTTCACTTCTCAGTTCTGGAGGACATTTCAGCGAGAGTTGGGTTCACAGGTAGAGTTGAGCACATCATTTCATCCACAAACGGATGGGCAGTCTAAGCGTACTATTCAGATATTGGAGGACATGTTGCGTGCTTGTGTCATTGATTTCGGTGGTTCGTGGGCTGATTATTTGCCTTTGGCGGAGTTTGCTTATAATAATAGCTATCAGTCCAGCATTCAGATGGCACCGTATGAAGCTTTATATGGGAGGCGGTGTAGGTCTCCAGTTGGTTGGTTTGAGCCCGGCAAGGCTAGGTTGTTGGGGACAGAGTTAGTCCAAGATGCCTTAGACAAGGTGAAGGTGATTCAGGACAAACTTTGCACAGCTCAGTCGTGTCAAAAGAGTTATGCGGACCGAAAGGTCCGAGATGTGTCCTATTCAGTGGGTGAGAAGGTGTTGCTGAAGGTTTCGCCTATGAAAGGTGTTATGAGGTTTGGAAAGAAAGGAAAGTTGAGCCCAAGGTTCATTGGACCTTTTGAAGTGCTTAGGAAAGTTGGGGAGGTGGCCTATATGCTTGCTTTGCCACCTAGTTTGTCGGGAGTTCACCCGGTGTTCCATGTATCCATGCTCCGGAAGTATGTCGGAGACCCGTCTCATGTGTTAGACTTCAGCACGATACAACTAGGTGAGGATTTGACTTATGATGTGGAACCAGTAGCCATTTTGGGTCGACAGGTTCGTAAGCTGAGATCCAAGGACATAACTTCAGTGAAAGTGCAGTGGAGAGGTCGTCCCGTGGAGGAAGCAACTTGGGAGACCGAGCAGGAGATGCGGAGCAGATATCCTCACTTGTTTGATGCTCCGGGTATGTTTCTTAACCCGCTCGCGGACGAGCGTTTGTTTAAGTTGGGGAGAATGTAACGACCCGGCCCATCATTACGGGAATTACCACCCCGTTACCTTGAATTTACATATCTTATGCTTTTAAATCAGTATTAGAATATACATGGTGAGTTAGGAGTGATTCGGGTTGAAAATGAAGCAAATAGCTTGTTTGAAGGAAACTTGAATATGGGAAGTCAACCTAGAGTTGACTATTGAGTTAGAGTGCTCGGAACCGGATTCCGATGATTCGACTAGTTTTGGGGGATCATTTATGACTTAGGAGAACAATCGGAATTGAATTCGGAGGTCCGGTGTAGTTTTAGGTTTGAATTGGCGAAGGTAGAATTTTGGCGAAAACCGGATGGTAGGTGATATTTTGATCTGGGGGTCGGAATGGAATTCCGACAATTTCTGTAGCTTCGTTATGTGATTTTGGATATGTCTGCAAATTTTCGGGTCATTCGGACATCGTTTGATCGGGTTTTGGATTGAATGTTAGTTTTGAAAGTTTTGAAGAAACTTAGGCTTGAATTCGTGTGTAAATGGTGATTTTGATGTTTAGGATGGTGTTTTTGTGATTGGAACATGTCCGTATCATGTTTTGGAGTGTGTTGGTGGTTTTCGTTGGGGTCCCGGGGGTCTCGGGATGAATCCGGGGGTCCAAACGGACCATTTTTGAGAAAAATGAGAAGGCTAGTTGCTGTCATAAATGCAGCAGGATTTTGCTCTCCGCGATCGCGGGGAGGGGGACACGATCGCGTAGGGTTAGGGGCTAGACCAAAAACTCTTTGCACCCTTGCGGGTGTGTAAAAAAGAGGTGTGACAACCATCGCGATCGCATGAGCATCTACGCGATCGCGTAGGAGAGAATGGGGTCCAGGGAATTTGTGCTACGCGATCGCAGGAAGAGAGACGCGATCGCGTGAGGCCGGATTTTTGAACATCTCGATCGCGTGAGGCGAGTCGCGATCGCGTAGAGCAAAATGCTCTGGCAGTGAATTAAATCACAGAACAGAGGGGTCGCGGGTTTACACCCCCAAAATACAATTTTGAGCCCTAGAGAGAAGAAAACTCGAGGAAAATACTGAGAAATCATCGGGTATTCGTCGGAGGTAAGATTCTTGACTCAAAAACATCATTTTATGGTAGGATTAACATCAATCTTCATGAATTTGGGTAGAATTTTGAAGAAATGTGGCCTATAAATTGAAAACGGGAATTTGAGTTTTGGAAGGCCATTTGAACTCCGATTTTGATAAATTCTATATGCACGGACTCGTGGCGAGATGAGGGTCGCGTTGGTACTAATTTTGGAATTTTCCGAGCAGTGGGCCCGGGGTCGGGTTTTACCAACTTGGTATATTTATGCGAATTTCATGTAAATTGAAATGGGTTATGACTCTTTGACCCGTATTTGATATAATTATTGTGGTTTGACTAGATTCTACGCACGAGGGAGCTAAATTCAAAGGAAATGGCATCGCGGACGAGTCTACGACTAGCTAGAGGTGAGTAGTTTGTGTATATGGTAGCATGAGGGTTCGAAACCCCGGCTTAGCACATTGTGACGCTAGTAGGGCGTGGCTCACACACCGTGGCAGGTGCGAGATTGAATGTGACTTGGGATTGAGACTTGGTCCATCCCGAAAATGAATAATATGTTATTAGTGTTGGAAATACACTATATTTGATATAATTGTGGGCTGTAAGTCTTGTTTGGGGCCTTGTGCCGACCTGTAGTGTCCTTAGAGGACAATATTAATGTGAGATCTATATTTGCTTAAATCACTGATCTCAGTCCTGGAAATTGAAATCACCTTTTGAAATGCTAAGTCACCGGCTTTTGCAAATTAAATAAAAGTTAAGTAATTTTCATAAATTATGAACTAAAAACTGGAATTAAGAAAAATAAACTGTTTTGTGACTTATTTGCTTATTGTGGACTGAGCATTGATCGGGCTGCACGCTGCAGTGGTTGATATGAGGATCGGGCTGCACGCCGCAGCAGTATTGCGCTTGGGCTGTAGGAGCCCCTCCGGAGTTTGTACACACCCCAGTGAGCGTCGTCGACGTTAAATTGGATCGGGCTACACGCCGTAGCGGTTATGTGCATTGCATTGCATCTTTATTTGTTGAATTACTCTGTGGTAGTTGAATTGTACTGTTGATGCTAGTTCGTAGGAGATTCGGACTGTAGTGTAGCTTCATATTGTGGTATTCTGTGGATTTCCTACTTTCAGCTGTTTTTATATATTTATTACTCACTGAGTACTTAGTACTCACCCCTACTCCTGCACCTTTTTTTGCAGATTCAGGTACACAGGAGGGATAGGCGAGCACTCCAGCTTTTAACAGTATTTATCCGAGTTGCTGAGGTAGCTGCTGGCGTTCGTAGGACCTGACATCTCTTCTTATTCCAGTTTTCCTTTGTATTTTGTATTCAGACTTGAGTATTTCTATACAGTACTCTCTATTCCTGTTGGGTTTTGTTAGAGGCTCTAGACTTGTGACTCCGGATCTTTGGGAGTGTCAGTATTTTGTTCATTATTATTATTATTGGAGTTCTTTAACTCATATATTCTTCTTGGGTTGTCCATTTGGGACTGGTATTCGATATAATCAGAAATTGTTGGTCTGGCTGGCCTAGCTTGATTGTTGGGCGCCATCACGACCGGATTTGGGTCGTGACAATATCGAGGTACATTTAACCACTCATGGTATTCTTACTCAAATGATGCCACACTGTTATAGTGAAATTAAACTCAGGTCATATATAAGCTTTGGTAGAGACTCGAATCATCAGAAATCTTAACTCTTATGCAATTCTTGAATTTATTCACACACAACATTTAAGCATACTCTTTAGGTGACATTTTTCTAAGTCCCAAATTTTCCAAAAATTTCGACAGAGTTTCCTTTGTAATTTGAGCCTATCCACCTGCTAGAGAATCACTAAACTATCTTAACAACATGTCCACAACTCGACAAGACATCACAAGGTATATCAACAACCTAAATCTCAATACTGCACGAATTATATTATCAAAATTGATACATTGACATGCGTGCCACCTGATCAAATCATAATACATATCAAATACCTTTCAGTTACACATAAGAATCAGCTCACCTAAGGGCACTCCGCAAGAGATAACCCACCTGCTTCACGTCAATTTAGTATTTTATCACACCTTCTACCATGATACACATCGCATTGCTATCTAGCAGGCATTCCCACAATTAGGGACAATACTGAACATATAAGTTTATAACTCCAGCTCACAAAATCAGAACCTCGATGCTCAAGCCATAGATAAAGATCCGGCCTCAAGTCCTCCCGACTGGCCTAGCATGAACTCACGAAGGTTATATCTCTCCCCTCGATCGGGGAATCACAAGCCATCAAGGCAAATATATTACTAAGCGCCCGAGTGCGCATATCAACGTGTAGAAGGAATTTCAAGAATCATACCTCAAGCTGAATCAAGTACGCACGATAAGAATTCCAAGAATGTGAAGTGTTTCCTAAAAGATCTGCAGCCTCCCGAGGATAAGTACAAACATCTCCGTACCGATCCGCAAGACACTACTAAACTGGCTCAAGACTCATGAGACCTAGTAACATAGGCTCAGACACCAAACCTAGTAGTTGTGGTGTCATGGTCCGAATAAATGTGTTAGGAATGCGTAGAATTCTTCGCGGCGAGCTTGCGAGCCGCGGTTCGAACCCTTGGTAGTGATTTAAGTTTCAAAAATGTAGAGAATTAATTTTTCCGAAAAATGTCAAATATGCGGTCAAGAATGCGACCGCAAACCTGACATGCGGACCGCATTCTTGCCGCAAAACGTTCCAGAGAGTTTCCCAAAAATCGTGTCAAAAGTGCGGTCGATATGCGATCGCATGTCAAATCTGCGGTGCACTTTGCGACCGCGGAATCAACATGCGGTCCGCATAGTGACCGCATTCCTTAACAGAACCTGTGTAAAATTTGGGGCAATTCTGCGGTCACTATGCGGACCGCATGTTGATTCTGCGGTCGCATAGTGCACCGCATAATTGACCCCGACCCAGATTTTTGTAACATTTTGACCCGAGCTCTTCTTTAATATAACACACTTCTTCTTCATTTTATCATATCATCTTACCAAAATTAGAGAGAGAAGAGAGGGTTTTTAGAGAGAGAAATCTTTCATCTTCAAAGAATTGTTCCAACCATCTTAATTCCAAGGGATCTTAGGGCAAGGATTCAACATCCCCAATCTTTTCAAGGTAAAAACCCTAACTATTTTCTTTGATCTTCAGTTTTAATTGGGTAAAGAGAGGTTTGCATATAATAGCTTTTAAAAAAATAGAATTTTTACACTCATGCATGATTATTGAACTTGATTTTTAGTAAAAAGAAGTGAGTAGAAGTAAGAGTCTTCAAGAATAAGGTTGGCAAGAGTAAGATAGCGTGGGTAAGCATAAAGTAGGAAGTTAACGGAAGTAAACTCATCACCAGGTATGTATGGCTAATTTTGATTCTTGTAAAATCGCCCAAATGTGTGCGAATTGTTTTGGCATGTGTCAAATTGAGAAATTTTACGTAATTCTTGATTTCCTTGTTGAGCATTTGATTGATGTTGAATTACGTGTGGTGTGGTATGAAATATGAATTGAAAGATAAAAAGGTAATCGAGATTGGTAAAGAATTGGGAACAACCATTGTGATGGCATATTTGGCTTATTGTGGAAGGAATTTGAAACACCTTAATTGTGGTGAATTGTTGAACATGATTATGTGGGCATTTTCGATTTTAGAATACTTGTAACTTGGTTTTGATATTGGCTTGAGAAGAAATTGAGAACATGAACCAATGTGTAAGTTGCTTATTTGAACTTGTTGAAATTGTGTGTAGTATCTTATCTGCTGTTTGAAATTGTTGTGTTTTCAACTGTAAGGCGGGGTCGTGTTGCGCGCCGCAACGTGGGGAAATAAGATGTGGGTTGGGGTGATAAGGGTGGCCGAGGTAATAAGGGTGGTCAGGGGCAATAAGGATGGAAAGCGATCGAAATCGCTATTGAAAATTGATACAAAAATCAATAATGTGAAATTGTGAAAGGAGACGACAGGAGAGTTTGCAACCTGTGGGGCACTGATTGCCCCTTTGTTTGACTACTTGTGCTTTTCGTGATTGATTGGTTATTGTTAAATTGGTTGATCGTAGAAAGTGCTTTGTGTGAGAATTATTTGAAATGAGGAAAAATGTGGAAACATGGTTGGGTGGCTTAATTAATTGTTGATGTAATTTAATGGCTTGAGTTTACTTGGGACAAAGTTTGTCCATACATACCAGTACAATTCAAGTGTACTGACGTCCCTTTTGCCGGGGGCGCTACATTCGTGTCATGATTGTAGGTGGATCAGTAGCAGGCACTTCAGCTCATCGGCGGTAGTATCCTTCTCCTTCCACTGCCCGTTTTGGTGAGCCCCTTTCTTCCTCGGGGCCTTGTGTGGTTCATGCCACTTCTGTTTAGATTTCATTTTGGTTTTGTAAGGTATAGCCGGAGCCTTGTTACCGGCAAGTATTGTATCCCCTTTTTGTATCCTAGAGGCTCTGTAGACATGTAAACTGTGGGACTCCAGTATTATGTATACATTATGCTATGTCGGGGGTTGTAAAAACCGCAAACTTGTTAATGAATCACTTGTATGGTTTTAATTGTTTAATGTGAAATCATTCATGGTTAGTAAGATATTTGGTTAATGAGAAACAATCAACACAGGGGTAACGCGTGGGAATGAAAGGCACCCAGGTTCGCTTGACTGGGGCACCCCGGTCAGGCGCCGGTCATGTCCTCGATTTGGGGCGTGACAGTAACATAGGCTTAGATACCAACTTGTCACGACCCAAACCCTGGTCGTGATGGTGCCCAACACATTGCTAGGCAACCCCGAACATCTTCCAGATAACTATCCAGTTATTCATTTATACTAATCCATTTAGAGTTAATAACCTATTTTCATAATAGAAACAACAATTGCAGAAACAGAAATATATGAAATATAGCCCAAAGAATCCGGTGTCACAAGTCTGAGCCTCTAACAGAAAGAAAAACCCTATACAATCCAAGTCTAATTAGAATGACAAACGAAATAAATAGAAAGAGGGAGAGATCGGGTCCTGCGGACGCCATCATCTACCTCGATGCCTCCTCTGCTAGTAATAGAAATAACAGTAGTGTATAGCTGAACTGCCCTCCTGGATCCCTGTATCTGCACACGAGGTGCAGGGAATGGGGTGAGTATCTTCCAATTTAGTGAGTAGTAAATAACAAATAATAACTGAAAGTAAGAACACCTGCATTATCACTAAACAGTTCTAAGAATAACCGTACAGGTAAGTCATCTCTACAATGGTAAGTCTGGTTCTAGTCTAATGCTATCTCACTTTGATCCAACGCTGATCCAACACTGATCCAACACTGATCTAACTCTGATCTAACACGGATCTAACTCTGCTGCGGCGTGCAGCCCCGATCCTCACTCACACTCGTCGAGGCGTGCAACCCGATCCAATATATATATATATATATATATACATATATATATGTATATATACATATATATATATATATATATATATATATATATATATATATGTATATATATATATATATATATATATATATATATATATATATATATATATATATATATATATATATATATATATATATATACATATATATATATATATATATATATATATATATATATATAAATGTTTATGGGATAAATAAATAAATGTAAGGATAGGAAGCGAATAAATAAATTAGTAAACCTGCAGAAGATGTAGTTAGCTTGTAAGTAAATTAAATTAGGCAGTATAACCGACCATAATGCAGAGTGAAATAAAATTAGGCGGTATAGCCGACCATAATGCAGAGTGATGTAAATGCAAACTTGTACAAGAGAAAAATAAATATAACTTGGTTGTTATAAAAACTAAAAAATTGATAATACAAGTTAAAAACTTTTATTAGTAAACTAGAGAGAGCTCTAACCAATTCTAGAGAGAGGGAGAGAATTCTTTCTTAAGTGGTAGTGTAAGGTGTGTCTTACAAGTGATATGTGGGTCTATTTATAGCCAAAAAAAGTAAAGATTACATAGTGTTTCCTAATGTCATTGATGATATCATTAGGAGCAAGTGCTTGCTGACGTCATGGATGATGTCAGTTGTGATGTCATGCTGATGTAAGTTCTGCTTAATTTTTTTAGAATATCGCATCGAGGTCTTCTTCTTCTTCTTCCTCTGATGATTTGTCAGATAAAGATGCTTGATTTTGATTTGGAATTTGTGTCTTGAGGGTATCAAGAATTTGTTCCATTTGTTGAATAAAATCAAGCCTGCTGCTGGAACCGGCTAGTTGTGCACTTGCAATGGACTTTTGTTGTAAAAATAAAATCTGAGCTGCATCTGTTATAGCTAGATACTGCGGATGGGATAAAAACCACTTATCTATTGCAGGTACATATGCCTCAGATGAATCCCACATTTTGTACCATTTGTAGTGTCCTTGGAGTGATAATCATGGTAGACCTTTTTGTCCTTCTAGATTGTGGAAGGAAACTTTGGGAGTATATCCATGGGATATGAAATTGGTGGGAAAATTGGAGGAGTGTAGGTATTTGCTATTCACTAGAAAACCTATGACAGAAATAATCATATCCTTCTCTTACTGGTGCTGGGAGTATTTCAGCTCGATGACCATATACGGGCCACCATTGATGTATAAACCTCTGAGGGAGGTCAGAGGTTAGTTGTTTACTCCATAGGATGAACCATGAATGCTTTCCAAGTTGGTTTTGGAAGGTGAAAACATTCATCCATGCTGCTTGGTAGTCACAGTAATTGTAAAATTGTGGGTCAAAAGGCTGAGAAAGTCTTTTGTATTAGGCTGGATGGGTTGCCCATTCTTTTGGTGAGATTATTTTGTTAATCCAAACCGTAGTATGGGTGACATATGATTGGGTTTGTTTATCTTTGTGGGGCTTAAACATGCAAGATTTAGTATTTGTGAGAATAAACTCATAGTATTTTTGGGTATGTTTGTGGGTGTTTTGAATGAAATTGGCTGAAGGGCTAAGTATTTTCTTAGCTACCTCTTGGGGGTTGGAATGCCAAAACTCTGGTTCAATTTGAATGAGTTGGTAAACACCTTCGTTTTTAACATAAGTGGGTTCCTCGGAGGAGGAGCCTTTGTGTACAGAAATAGGTTTTGGCACTGATGAAGAAAGTGCCTGATTGGTTGTAGTCTTGGTGATGTTGGATGGACATCCTGTACCTATAATGGGGCTTTTAGCCTCCAATGTTTTTTGTGCGGTGCTTTTGGAAACCACAAGAGGTGAAGATGGCGTGTGACTTTGGGCTGCCACGGGGTTGGAAGAAGATGCGTGGCTTTGTGCCACCACATTGGAACAATAATTTTTATACAATTGATACTGATCTCTCAGTTGTTTTTTAAATAAGGTAGGCATGGTCATTGATGTTTTATGCCCATGAGTTGTTGCCATTGTATAAATTCTTCTTCTGTCCAAGGAGAAGACATGGTTTGTGCTAGCTGAGCTTGAGATTGCTGAGATTCTTCTTCCTCAACTAGGTCTGCCCATTTTTTTGGACTGGAAAGTGAGATTGGTCCTGAATCTTCTATCAGACGAATTTGGGGGACTCCGCTCATGGCGTAGTCTGATGGCTTTCTATATTTGGGTTGGTCTGGTCCAGCTGTGCTTTTTGTGAGTTGCTCGGAGGCAACTGAAATTGGTTGTTGTGTGGAAACAACATCTGTATCAAATTGTTTTGTCTCTATAATCTATTTCTCTGATCCGGAGTAGGGAGAGCAGGTATTGGAGTATCTGAAATGTCGGCTTTCTTTTTTCTTGGCATTTTATCTTCCCAACAAGAATTCTATGGTAAGAAAATCCGGAATATAGTTTGAGCTCCCTTTGATATACTCTATATCAAAATCAGAAGTAGATAAAATAGCTTGCCCTCTAGCAAATATATGTTTAGAAGCATGATTTTGTACATCTTTTTGTAAAACAGATTTTGCAGCTTTACAATCAATTCTTAACAAAAAATTTTGATTTAATAAATCAGCTTGAAATTTAGAAGTGCACAAAACAATTGCCAAAATTTCTTTTTTAATTGTAGGATAATTTTGTTGGGAATTATTCCAATGTTTTGATGCAAATGCAATAATTTGTTCCTTTTCATCCTTTTTCTATTTTAAAATGCCACTATAACCAATGTCTGATGCATCAGTTTCAACTATTTTGAATGCAGAAGGATCAGGGAGAGACAAGCAAGGAAGGTTTTTGACTTTCAACTTGATTTCTTTGATAACATTGGTGTGGACTGAAGTCCACGGAGGTGGAGGTTTTTTCAACCTATCATGGAGAGGTTTTAGCAAATTTCTAAGGCTTGGAATAAGATCTGAGACATAATTAACACATCCCATAAATCTTTGAAGTTGGGTCTTATCTAAAATTTGGTCAGGAAATTTGTTAGCAAATTGTATGGATCGTTGAATAGGGACAATGGTTCCTTGCTCAATATTGTGCCCAAGAAAGCGGATGTTGGTTTGAAAAAGACTATATTTAGTTTTTGATAAAACTAATCCGTTTTCTTTGATAACATTAAAGAAAACTTTTAGATGTTTAAAATGTTGATCTATGCTAGTAGAAAATACTAGTCCTGCCACTTTTTCTTTGTAATATTTTCGGAATCAGAGTTAGACCGAAAGGGATTCAAGGAAAGAATAATCAAAAGGAAAGAAGATAAGACATGATTCAAATAGACATGACATGCTTCTTTGACTGGATACCTAACTCGCACAAACTTTCCAGCTTCTCGTAAACTCATTTATCCATGTTTCAAAACCAAGGAACGTTGCTAGAACTCTTTTACTGGTGAGATGTCTTCTTTTCAGATGACAGCACCTTTTGCGGGTTTTTTTCAAATCGACCTCTCTTATTTCTCTTCTCACCGTCGCCCAATAGTGCTCTTTACGAGTTTTCACTAAGCAGACTCCCTCATCTCAATTTCTCTACTCACTGTCACCTTATGGTGCCTGTAGATTTTCACCAACAAGAGTCTCTCATTTTATTTATCTCAATTTGGACTACCTCAAATTCAAACAATGATGTTTTTCACTTCCCACGCCTTTGCCAGTTAATCGGAAGGACTTTGGACAAGGTTTCTGGGTAAAAGGAATCATGAACGGAATTACAACTTTGGAACCATTTTGTGAGGCTCATGGCTGAGCTGTTATATCATATGCCCTAGTTTCACTTTTTGGGGGCAGGGAGGAATTGGGATTTTGGTTTTGGTGTGACAGAACCCAGAGAAAGGCTGCCTACGTGTCCTTTCAGAATCAAGTCATACGTATCTCAGGGAAAACATATGTTTTGTTGTTCTTGTTTTTGGTTTGGTTTTTTTCGGGTACCAAAGAGGGTAGCCAAAGAAGAGTAACCAGCTCAAATGGGTTTGTAAAGGGTTTATGTTATTTGGATAGCAGATGGACAGCCTTCGTCATCTCAATTGTACAAAAACCATCACCGTAGAGGGCCTAAACATAGTACCTTTTTACTGCATCCGCATTGATTGCTGCTTCAGGATCATTTCCTTTGATGTTTCCCAGTTACAATGCTCCTCTCGGTAATATCTTTTGGATGATGTATGGACCCTTCTAATTAGGATCAAACTTGCCTTTTGCTTTCTGATGATGAGTGAGAATGCGTCTAAGCACGATTTGTCCCACTTCAAAATTCCTGGGATGCACTTTCTTGTTATAAGCGCGGACTATTCTTTGTTGGTACAATTGTCCGTGACAAACTGCGGCCATCCATTTTCATCAATTAATGACAATTGTTCTAGGCGAGTCTTGACCCATTCACTATCCTCAATCTCTGCTTCAACGACTATCCTAAGCGAAGGAATTTCTTCCTCTGTGGGTATAATAGCCTCAGTTACATAAACCAACAAGTATGGGGTTGCTCCTATTGAAGTATGCATCATGGTGCAATATCCCAATAATGGAAAAAGCGGCTTTTCATGCCATTGTCTGGAGCTCTTAATCATCTATCTCAAAATCTTCTTGATGTTCTTGTTATCTACTTCAACAACACCATTGGCTTTAGGCCGATAAGAAGTAGAATTTCTATGCATTATCTCGAATCGTTCAACTACCTCTTCCATCAAATGACTATTCAGGTTTGCAGCATTATATATGATGATAGTTTTAGGAATGTCGAAACGGCATATAAGATTAGAGTGCACAAAGTCCACTATAGCTTTCTTGGTGACTGACTTGAGAGTGATGCTTCAACCCACTTCGTGAAGTAGTCAACAGAAACCAATATGAATCTATGTTCATTTGAGGCTTTTTGCTCAATTTTCCCAATAACGACCATGCCCAGGCAACGAATGGCCAAGATACTGACATAGGATGCAACTTTGTTTGAGGTGCAAGAATCAAATCACCATGCACCTGGCACTGATGGCATTTTCGGACAAAGCTAAAGCAGTCCTTCTCCATAGTTATCCAATAATATCCTGCCCAATGGATTTTCTTTGCAAAAATATACCGATTCATATGCGGTCCACATACTCCTGCGTGGACTTCATGATAATTTTTTCGGCTTCCTCAGTCTCAACACATCTTAAAAAGTTGAGGTATGTGATCCTCTTATACAAGACATCACCACTCAAGAAGAAACCACATGCATGTTATCTGATGGTTCTCTTTTGGTCTCTAGTAGCTTGCTCAGGGTATTCTTGCATTTTCAAAAACCTTATAATATCGTGATACCATGGATGGATGGTTGGCACTACTTCAATCGTGTTACAATAATCATGCCTTTCCTTGATTTGAATCTCCAGAGGATCAATATGGGCATTGCCTAGGTAAGGCAGCATCAAAGCAAGTGTGGCGAGTGCATCAGCTAGTTCATTGTGACACCGAGGGATGTACCTAAATTCTACCAACTTGAATCTCTTTCTGAGATCTTCTATATGTTGTCGGTAGGGGATAAGTTTAACATGTCGGGTCTCCCACTCTCCCTGGGCTTGACGGATAATCAAATAGGAAACCCCCATGATCAATAACTCTTCAACATCTTGTTCAATAGCCATATTCAAGCCCATAATACATGCTTCATACTCAACGGTATTGTTTGTGCAGAAAAAAAAGGCAACGTGGCTGTGGTCGGGTAGTGTTGACCGGTGGATGAGATCAAGATTGCCCCAATTCACACACCTTTAGAATTTACTGTTCCATTAAAGAACATTTTCCAAGAATGAGTTTCTTCAGAGATTACTTCTATTGAATTTACCTCTTCATCTGGGAAGTAGGTGCTCAACGGTTGGTACTCCTCGTCAATCGGGTTTTCAGCCAGATGATCTACCAATGCCTAGGCATTCATCGATGTGCGGGTGACATAGACTATGTCAAATTCTATGAGCAAGATTTGCATTTTTTCTAATCTCCCTGTGGGCATTGGTTTCTGGAATATGTTTTTCAAGGGATCCAACCTGGTTATGAGGCAAGTGGTGTAGGCTTGCAGATAATGTCTTAGCTTCTAAGCGACCCAAGTCAAGGCACAGCAGGTTCTCTCCAACAGAGTATATTTTGCTTCATAAATGGTGAACTTCTTACTTAAATAGTAGATCTCCTATTCTTTCTTCCCAGTTACATCGTGCTGACCGAGGACACAGCCAAAAGAATTCTGCAATACCGTCAGATACAAAAAAAGATGTCTCTCTGGCTCTGGTTGGACCAAGACTGACGGATTTGACAAATATTCTTTGATCTTATCGAAATCTTCTTGACATTCATCCATCCACTTGATTGCTGCATCTTTCTTTAATAACTTGAATATGGGCTCGAACATGGAAGTCGGTTGAGCAATGAACCGGCTGATATAGTTTAATCTGCCCAACATGCTCATCACATACTTCTTAGTACTTGGAAGAGGCAAATCTCGGATAGACTTTATCTTTGTTGGGTCTGACTCGATAACTCTCCTACTGATTATGAAGCCTAGAAGTTTGCCCGACGGAACTCCGAATGCACATTTATTTGGGTTCCGCTTCAGATCATACTTGCACAATCGCTTGAAGAACTTTCTCAAATCTCGAACGTGATTATCCTGAGTTCGGGACTTGATGAATACATCGTCCACATATACTTCTATCTCCTGATGCATCATATCATGGAAGATGGCGGTCATGGCCCTCACATAGGTCGCCCTAGCATTCTTTAGACCAAATGGCATAACCCGGTAACACTATGTACCCCATGATGTGGTAAAGGATGTTTTCTCTGCATCTTCTTCATCCATCAACACCTGGTGATATCATGCGTAGAAATATACGAAGGACTGTGTCTCATGCTTGGCGCAGTTATCAACAAGGATATTAATGCTGGGCAAAGAGAAATTGTCTTTGGGACTTGCCCTACTCAAATATCTATAATCTACGCACACTCGGGGTTTCCTGTCTTTCTTTGGAACAGGGACTAATTAGCCAACCATGTAGTGTATCAAACAACTCGAACTTTCAATTGTTTCATGATTTCTTCTTTGATCTTATCACTGATGTCAGTTTTAAACTTTCTTTGTTTGTTCTGGACCAGAGGGCAATAGGGGTAAGTTGGCAACTTATGCACCACTAGATCAACACTCAGCCCTGGCATGTCATCATACGACCAAGCAAACGCATCTTTAAACTCAAACCGGAGTTGGATTATTGCATCTCAAGTTTATCTATGTGAATGCTTATTTTGGTTTCTCGGATTTCCTCTGAAGTTCCCAAGTTGACCGGCTCACTATCATTTAGATTTGGGTTAGGTTTATTCTCAAATTGTTCTAGTTCTCAATTTATTTCCCTAAAATCCTCTTCTTCATCATTTCCTAGTTCTTGGTTCATTATTTCACAATTAGACAGCGTGTTTCGATTTGGGCATGAAGTCCACAAGCATATCATGTTATTTAAAGCCGCATTATTATAACTTAAAAGAGGAAATAAAAGAAAAATAAAGAAAATCAAAAAATATAAACAGACAAATGAACTATGAAATATTGATTTTATTTCTTGGAATTGGGAAGATAACAGGGTTTACATTGGAAAATTTAAAGATAAGAAACTAAAAGAAATATTCGAGTTACACCCTGAAATAACTCGTGATGCAGAAAAAGTAGCACCACAGGTCTACTAGGACTCTCGCTTGATCGGAAATGGCGTAGCCATACAATTTTGAAGCATGGTCCTATGTATAACACCTCGGCGGTGATAGTGCCCTGTCCTGGCTGGACCATTTGGTTTTCGTAAAGTACTTTTCTCATTTCCCCATATATTTCCTCAATTTTGTCAGCTGTGAAGACCCCATCATCTTCCTCTTCACTGTACTTCGACTTGACAAAGGTTTCATACAAATATGGTAGTGGTTGTGCCAAAACCTATCCTTTATTCTTTCTCTCATCTGCCCATTTTATATCATCTGGGGTAGGGTGGGAACCTATCCTGAAGAACTTTTCAGTTGTATTTAGAGTCACCAGCTCAGATATTTCTTGCAGAAATTTTCCAAGTCCATTTCCTGGCTTGAAACCATGTCTAATACTTTCCTTAGCCACCATATTCGAGGCATTGGATAGAAAAGGCTGAGGGCAAGGATTTCCTTCTATATATTGATCTGCCACTACAACTTTGAATTCTTGGTAGACTATGTGCTCACTATCCTCTATCGCTTCTAGGCATAGGACAGATGGGTCTAGATCGATTAACTGCTCATCTTCTCTATTAACCACAATTTCCTGATCTTCATATTATAATTTCACCATTTGATGAGGGGTAGAAGGTATAGCTCCTACGACATGGATCCAAGGCCTTCCCAGAAGAAAATTGTAGGACGTATCCATGTCCAGAACTTAGAAAGTCACCTCGAAGTCCACCGGTCTGATGGTCAAGAATAGGCCAATTTCTCCAATTGTATATCCTTTAATGTCGTCAAAGGCTCTCACACAGACGTTTTTGGGGTGAATCCTTCTAGTCCCGATTTTCATTATCTGAAGTGTGGAGAGTGGACAAATGTCAACACCCGAGCCTCCATCTACCATGACTCGCTTTACATAATATCCCTCACACTTGACAGTCAAGTGCAAGGCTTTGTTGTGAGAAGCTCCCTCTAGAGGCAAGTCATTTTTGCTGAATGAGATTTGATTGACAGCAAAGAACCTTTCCGTCATTGTTTCAAGTTGTTCCACCAAGGTTTCAACTGGCACGTATTCTTCATTTAAAGTTTTCATTAACACCTTTTGATGCTCATGGGATTTCAATAGTAATGACAGTAAAGACACTTGCTCGGGACAATTTCGCAACTGATCGACCACCTCATAGTTGGCCATTTTCATCTTTTGAAAGAAAACTTCTGCTTCCTCAGCACTTACAGGTTTCTTCGGAGGGAAACACCTTTTGGGAGCATTGTTTACATCTTCTATGTTTGAGTACTTTTCAACGAGAACATTTTCAAGAAGCTCTCCCAAGATCTCTTTTCCTTTATACGTAACCACCGTCTGATGATTATTCCAGGGCACTGCAGTAGGGTTCATCATAGGCTTCTGTACGCGTCCAATAACCACTGGCTCACTCTGTCGAGGTGGTTTAATTGTCCCCCACACCACAAAGGCTTGCTTGGGTACGTTTGTGCTCTCTTTTAGAATTCCAATTTCTTTAGAGGGCTCACAATCATTTTCTTTTCTTTGAGACCTCGTGGGACATAGAGAATTCCATCTTTGGGAGGTCTCGCCTATGTTCTTATTCCAGCTTTCTTTTCTGGATCTATCTTGGTGACTTTATTTTTCTTCTCCCCTTTATCTTATTTCTGGGAAATCTTTGGCTTTCTTTCTGTGTCAGCAATAGCAATGATAGCCTTTAATGCTGGATTAAACTCTTTATCTTTATAGATCATCCCAATTACATGCCCATTATTGTGGGCTGCCAATGGATTGTTAGTCACATTTGGGACATCCTTGTCCCCCAGCACTATCTTTCCCTGCTCTATTAATTTCTCTACTACTCATTTTAGAATCCAACACTCATTTCTATCATGGCCTTCTGCCCCTAAATGATAAGTGCACCTGACACCGACTCCAAAGGCAAGTGATGTTGGGTTATTCCTCGTTTGGGGGGTTGGTTGTAGTTGACTAAATAGATTAGTGTAATATTCACCAATTGGGGTAAAATTTTGTATTCTGGGTGGTTCCCGGGGAGGAAAGTTCTTTTGGGCAGTCGAGGATTATAGTGGTTCTAATGGGGAGGCTGATTTCTCGGGAACAGGGCTTGATTTCTATTAGCATGTGGCTACGACCGATAAAAGGGTGGAGCATTCATGACTGCATAAGGTTGAGGAGCATAAGTCATGCCATTATGAGGGTAGTAATGTTGAGGGGTTCTTTTAGAAAACATGGGTCTAGGAGCATCGTGTCTTCTTGCCCCTAATGCTGCGATACACATTTCTTCTCTCTTGTTTCCCTTAGCCATTCCTCGGCACCCGTCTTGAATGGCTTGGGAGGTTGTTGTAGTGGCTGACTGGCTCAAGATTCTACTCATTTTCAAACCTTTCTCCCTATCTCACCAATCTTAAGTACCTCTGCAAAAGGTTTTCCCATAGCTGACATCATGTACTGGAAGTAATCGGCTTCCTGGGCCTGAAGAAATACATTGACCATTTCCATTTTATATATTGGAGGTTTTACCCTCGATGTTTGCTCGCACCACTTAATTGCATATTCCCGAAAACATCCTGAGTATTTCTTCTTTAGATTCGCCAAGGAGTTCCTGTCCGGCGCAATGTCTATGTTGTACTGAAATTGTCGAACAAAGTCTCTGGTAAGATCGTCCCAAATGTGTAATCGAGATATATCCTGATCCATATACCATTCAGAAGTTATGCCTACCAAACTCTCCAAAGTAAGCCATTAACAACTCCTTTTTTTCTGCCAGCTCCACGCAATTGGTTGCAATACTTTTTAAGGTAAGCAATAGGGTCGCTATGCCCATCATATTTCTCAAACTTCAACGTTTTGAATCCCATAGGCAGGTTCACATGAGGGAACATGCACAGATTAGTATAGGAGACACTCTTCTGCCTGCTAAACCTTGCATGTTTTTAAGGCTTTGCTCCAAACTTCTCATCCTTTCACTACTGAAAAAATTTGTCTATGGTAACTATTTGGAAATCGTCCCCATAGACTACCAAACCGTTGTCATAGGGATTTTGGAACGGTTTAGTGCCCATTACAACAGCGGGCGTACCCATAGGTCTACTGGAACGGTTCTTGCAGCGGTTTGCATCACCATGACAATAGTATGTCTATCGCAACAGTTTTCCCCCATCTATTCGAACGATTGTGTTTTTCAATTTGAACGATTTAAAAACGTTACTATATTGTGTATACAATGGTTCTTAACCAATGCCATATTATTTAAAGCAATACTTATGTAAGCTATTTCTACGGTTATGTTGGTTATAACAACGATTTCTTTAAGCTATTGTAAAAGTTATATTTGTATTTGGAACGGTTTTGTAGATCATTTTTGGAACAGTTTATGGACCTATTACAACGGTTTACATTGTCTATTGGAAAGCCATTTGTATACTATTGCAACGGTTCAGGTACGCTATTATATTAGTTCAATTAAAACCAAAATATAGCACATGTTATAAATAAAATTTTACATATAATAAATTATAATAACACTAAAATTTAAATACATCATAAAATGATACTATTAATAATATAAAATTATTCATCATGCAATTTATAATATTCATAAAGCAAATGGTCTACCTCATGAGTGCATATATTTAGTACATTTCAAAAAAATAAATAAGTCTCTCCAATTGCAGTTTGAAGCACAAAATTAAAGCCAAAGGGGGTTCTTAAAGATGAGGATGTCTCAAGTATTTAGAACGAACAAACATGTCTCTGCTAATCTAAAAGCTGGAGAAAAAAGAAGAAAAAAAAGTAAAAAAACACAGCTGCTCATCTAACACAACATCATAAATCATGTCATAAACTAAAGCAGAATTGGTGTAGCTAAATCTGATGAAATAGAATGGAGCCACAAGTATCACTAGAGTTCGTGGAATAATTTGTGCAACAGTAAAGATGAAGGAGGTATTGGGATGAGAAGACTGGTAGATGTGAGTAACACTTTTGCTATTAATAGATGGTGGAATTTGAGAACCAATCACAACATCTGGAGCTCTTTCATCATTAGTAAGTACTGCATTTACCAACATTCAGTGGCTAAAATATGGAGAAGCAGGCAATCTCATGCCTGAAAACATCTTATGGAAGTTAAAGATCAAGCTGAGAAAAATATTTTTTGGTGGGATAATTGGACAGTCAAGGGTGCACTTGCAAAAATACACCCTTGTCCAGCTTGGTCCCATAGGAAAAGAGTATCAGATTACATTACTCAAGGAACTTGGAATATGACCAAGCTCTTAGAAGTCCTTCCAGTAACCATGGTGAATCATATTCTCACTGTTCCGATAGGGAAATATGAGCATGAGGATTATCTTATTTGGGCTATATCTGAAGATGGAAAATTTTCCACTAAATCTATTTATCAGAAAGAAAGTAACCATAGCTCTCATGATATTTTTTTCCAAAAGATTTGGCAGGACTAAGAAACTCCTAGAAACCATCACACAAGTCACAAATACTTTGACATAAGCAGACAGTCGAATTCTATTAGCAGTAAAAAGGACAACAATATATATGGCCTAGTGTGTTAAACGTAATACTGGCCTAGCAGGTATAGCCAAACATTTAAAGATATATGGCCTAGCAGGTATAGCCAAACATTTAAAGATGTATAACATCCCAAGCAAGGAAGGAGGAGAAAAAGAAATAGAAGAAGATGTATAACATTTGGTACGTACTGACCTTGATTGATACTACCAACAGATGGTCGATTGTTTAGTTGAACAACAACTTGCTGTGCAGAGGAAGTTTCAACAAGTGAACATGTACTGAATCTTAACATGTCAGGATCAAGTCATAAATCTGGGTTCAGACACTAAAGTCGTGCGATGACGTTCATTGTAATATTTTGCTCCATGGGGTCCTTTTGTTCGTTCAACTTTTAATGCATTCTTTGTTGCATCCTCTCTTCCATTTCCTTCATTTTCTATTGCATTCTCTCATTAGAAAATCCAAGATTCCCTTTTTGCCCATTTAACACGGTCTTGGTAACCCCTCGTTCGTACAATCTCACGCGACCTGGATATTCAGGTCCCATGACTGATGTGAAAGCATCAACTGAATGATTGTCATCTTCACTTTCCTGAGTGGACTTTATCCTCTCCATTTTAGCCTATAAACCAAAAATGCGAGAAAAAAGAGTTTTAAGTAACTAAAGTTGAATCAATAATTAAGAACAAATAAATAAGCACGACAAAACTTTAAATTAGAAATTTCGTACAATTTTCCTATTGTCATATGATCTTTTGTATACTCGGCAAAGTTTTCTTGTTCTTGTAGCGACAAACATTTCCGTACTTGATATAGTATCTAAAGTATCAGAGATTTCCTTTTTTTCCTAGTTACATGAAAACATGTATAAGAATCTTTGCATATAATGTTAGCAAGTTCATAATTTAAAAAAATAAGAAAGATAAAATATCAAACCTCGCGAATTAAAGCAAAAGGTGTTCTGTCTGTTAGAAAAGAGAACAATATAGAAGAAGAGGTTATATTCTACGTGAAGAAGAAGAGTAGGGAAGAACACTTTGTATTTTGGGAGAGGAGTTGTTTTCATTCAACTTGATGCAAATGGAACTACAAGAGGGCTTATTTATATGTGCTAATGGAGCACCCTAGAACCATTCTAGATAAATCTTATCACCTAGAATACAAAAGATTATTCTAGAGTTCTACAAGATAGGATTTATCTCCTAGGAATTACAAAGAGAATTCTAGACATTGCACATGCTAGATTATCCAAGACAATTCTAGAACATGTACCATCTAGATAATTCTAAATTATTATTATCATTGTTGTTATTATTATTAACACTCCCCTTTAATTTTGAATTATCTTCTGCACCCCAAGACTTGATCTCAATCTTCGAAAGTCTTCAAACTTGAGCGGCTTTGTGAAGATATCGGCAACTTGATCATGAGTCTTTACATATATGAGCTCCACTTCTTTATTGGCAATCCTCTCCCGGATAAAGTGATACCTTGTATCAATATGCTTGCTTCGTTCATGGAACACCGGATTCTTAGCAAGTTCTTGAGCGGATTTGTTGTCAATATAAATCTCTGTGGCTTCATCTTGTGGCAAATTGAGCTCCTTCAATAATCTCCTTAGCCAAATACCATGACATGTACATGATGTTGCTGCCACATATTCAGCTTCACAAGTTGACAGAGTAACAATATCCTGTTTCTTAGAGCTCCAACAAATAGCACATTTACCCAAGAAGAATAAAAATCCGGTTGTGCTTTTTCTATCGTCAACATCTCCAACAAAGTCGCTATCACAAAATCCCACAAGCTTGAAGTTACCAGAAGATGAATAAAATAACTCAAAATCAATCATACCTTTTAGATAACGAAGTATTCTTCTAGCAACCTTTAAGTGGGTAGAAGTAGGAGCTTCCATGAAGCGACTTACAACTCCAACCGCATATAGTATATCTGGCCTTGTACATGTCAAGTACCTTAGACTTCCCACAAGACTCTTGAAAAGAGTAGGATTCACCTTTTCTCCATCATCTAACTTTGACAACTTTAATCCACTCTCCATTGGTGTATTCACGGGATTGCAATCAAGCATGTTAAACTTCTTCAATACCTCATTTGCATAGCTTTCTTGAGAGATAAATATGCCTTCATCCATTTGCTTCACTTCTAAACCCAAGTAGTATGACATGAGACCTATGTCCGTCATCTCAAACTCATGGGACATTGCCTTCTTAAAATCTTCTAACAAACTTGGGTTATTTCCCGTGAAAATAAGGTCATCAACATAAATACAAACAAGCAATATATCTCCATTAGAATATTTGATATAAAGAGAATATTCACTAGGGCAACGAACAAATCCATTTTCTTTAAAATATTTGTTAATGCGGCTGTTCCATGCCCGTGGTGCCTGCTTCAATCCATATAATGCTCTTTTCAACCTCAAAACTTTATGTTCATGACCTTTGACGACGAAGCCCAATGGTTGCTCAATGTAGACTTCTTCTTCAAGATAGCCGTTCAAGAAAGCCGACTTGACATCCAACTGATAGATCTTGCAGTTTATTTGTGCCGCCAAAGAAATAAGCAAGCGAATCGTCTCCATGCGGGCAACGGGTGCATAGACTTCCTCATAGTCCACTCCATGCCTTTGCTTGTAGCCTTTACCCACAAGTCTTGCTTTGTATCTCTCGACCTCTCCCTGTGCATTTTTCTTTGCCTTGTAGACCCATTTCACTCCAATTGCTTGATGTCCTCTGGGAAGAGTTGTTAGCTCCCATGTGTTGTTCTTCTCTATTGCCTTGATCTCCTCTTCCATAGCTTGTCTCCACCGTTTGTCCCTGGCAGCTTCTTCAATGTTCACTGGTTCACTTTTAAAAAAGAGACAAACTAAATTACTATAATCAAAGTTAGTAATTCTTTCAGTATTCTCAAGAAGATCCACCAAAGTTCTCGTTTTCTCTGGCCTTTCTCCATTTGAGCTTTCTGTAGATGAAGGAGATGCATCATTAGTTGGAGAAGGCGGTGGAGTTGGATTTTGCACAGGTGCAGAATGCTCTTGTTCTTCTTCATCTTCAAAATATGGAAGAAAATCATATGTCCTTTCTTCTTGAGCTTCCCAATTCCAAGCTGTTTCTTCATCAAATTCAACATCGCGGCTCACCACCACTTTGCCATTCGTTGGGTTGTAGAACTTGTACCCTTTTGAGCTTGTGTCATAGCCAATGAACACATGCTTGACACTTCGATCATCAAGTTTGGCTCTCCCTTGTTGTGGCACATGAGCATAGGCTATGCTCCCAAAAATTCTCAAGTGCTTGACACTTGGCTTTCTTCCACTCCATGCTTCTTGAGGAGTTTGATCTTTCACATTCTTCGTAGGAGACCTGTTACTCAAATAAACAACACAAGAAACAGCCTCGGCCCAAAATTCCTTGGGCATATTTTTAGCTTTCAACATACATCTGGCCATGTTAAGAATGGTTCTATTTTTCCTTTCTGCAACTCCATTTTGTTGCGGTGAATAAGGTACCGTTAGAGGGCGACAAATTCCATGAGATTAACAAAATTCATTAAATTCTCTCGAAGTAAATTCGCCTCCTCTATCGAACCTTAAGGCTTTAATTTCAAAGCCAATCTCCTTTTCCACCATTGCTTTAAAATTTTTAAATGCACCAAATACTTTTGATTTTTGCTTCAAAAAATAAACCCAGGTCTTTCTACTAAAGTCATCAATAAAGAGTAAGAAATATTTACTCTTACCAAAAGAAGGTGGAGTGATTGGTCCACACACATCCGTATGAACAAGTTGGAGTGGCTTGGTTGCTCTTGATGTGGCCTCCTTTGGAAAAC
Source organism: Nicotiana noctiflora (assembly GCA_032618575.1). Lineage (NCBI taxonomy): Eukaryota > Viridiplantae > Streptophyta > Magnoliopsida > Solanales > Solanaceae > Nicotiana > Nicotiana noctiflora. The sequence goes on from JASVEL010008552.1 coordinate 25,331, forward strand.
TCCTCCTTGCATGTTTGCCAAGAAGACAAGCTTTACATAACTGATTGGGATGATTTATTAAAGACATCCCGTGCACCATATTCTTTTCTCCCATTGATTTAAGTGACTCAAAGTTCAAGTGCCCAAATCTCATGTGCCAACACCATGATTCTTCTTTCACATTTGCATTCAAACACTTTGCTTCAATTGTTTTAAGATTCAAAGAAAACAATCTATTTTTGGACATATGAACTTTAGCAATTAGAGTGCCACTTGAATCTCTAAGCCAAAGATTCATGTCTTTCATATGAATGTCATACCCCTTTTCAAGAAATTGTCCCAAACTCAAAATATTATTTTTCAACTTTGGCACATAGTAAACATCTTTGATTAATTTGTGACTACCATCTTTAGAGGAGATAAGAATCGTACCTATTCCTTCAATTTGGATCTTTGAAGTATCTCCAAATGATACATTGTCTTTCACCCTTTTGTTGAGCTCCACGAACTTGTCTTTGTATCCGCACATGTGGTTGCTCGCTCCATTGTCCAAATACCATGAGCTACAATCATCCTTGTTTTCTTCCTTGAGTGCTAACAATAATGTTGACTCTTCATCTTCCTTCTTGTCTTCAATAAGGTTGGCCTTCTCTTCAACATTGGTACGACACTCCCAAGAATAATGGCCAAATTTATGACAATTAGAGCACTCAACTTCAGATTTATCATACCTCTTTCGATTTGTTTCTTGATGGTAGCCACGTCCTCTTCCTCCACCTCGACCACGACCTTTATATGTTTGGTTGTTTTTCTCTTCAATGTTGAAATTCCTTTCATAACTTCTTCCTCTTCCACGACCGCCACCGCGTCCTCTTCTCGTCCACGTCCTAGATAGCTCTTTGCGCCTCCATCGTCCTTCAATGATGCATTGGTTTTAAGGAGTTGCTCTAGCGGCTCTTCTTGCCTCCTCTTGATCTTTTCTTCGTGGGCTAGCAAAGAACCTTCTAGTTGCTCCACCGTCATAGAATCTAAATCTTTAGACTCCTCAATAGCACATACCACAAAATCAAATTTAGGTGTTAGGGAGCGAAAGATCTTTTCTAACACACGAACATCTTCAATTTTCTCTCCGTACCTTTTCAATTGGTTCACAACAGCCCGCACTCTTGAACAATAATCCGAAATAGATTCAGATTCCTTCATTTTTAAAGCTTCAAAATCATCCCTTAGAGATTGAAGCTTCACCTTCTTCACTTTGTCAACTCCTTGGAGAGATGTTTGTAAAATCTCCCAAGCTTATTTTGAGGTGGTTGCATCGGCCACCTTCTCAAACATGGTATCATCCAAACATTGATGGATAAGAGAGAGGGCTTGTTGATCCTTCTTCCTTAATTTTGCCAAAGAATCCTTCTCATTTTGAGGCAAAGTTTCCTCATTGTCGGGTTCCTCAAACCCTTCTTCTACAATCTTTCATGCATCTTGAGAGCCAAGTATGGCTTTCATCCTTATACACCATTTTTGGTAGTTCTCTTTTGTAAGACGAGGAAATTGGAAAGCAAGTAGGTCATTGCCATTATTTTCCATGGCTCTGATACCACAATGTTAGAAAAGAGAACAATATAGAAGAAGAAATTATATTCTAAGTGAAGAAGAAGAGTAAGGGAAGAACACTTTGTATTTTGGGAGAGGAGTTGTTTTCATTCAACTTGATGCAAATGGAACTACAAGAGGGCTTATTTATAGGTGCTAATGGAGCACCCTAGAACCATTCTAGATAAATCTTATCACCTAGAATACAAAAGATTATTCTAGAGTTCTACAAGATAGGATTTATCTCCTAGGAATTACAAAGAGAATTCTAGACATTGCACATGCTAGATTATCCAAGACAATTCTAGAACAAGTACCATCTAGATAATTCTAAATTATTATTATCATTGTTATTATTATTATTAACACTGTCAGTAGTGTGCGAACACTTCAACTTATTTCAATTCTCTGTATTGGTTTCAGATATTTTGTGCAAAATAAACGAGTCAACCAATAGGTGATTGAGTTACTGCAATTGGGAAATCTTATAATGGATACTCTCTTTTACGGTCTCTTCTTATAATAAACCACCCTATCAACTTAGTAGAACATCTCACAACAGCTGCAATCAACATAGATGCCCAGTTTTTGTTCCTATTGGAAATTTCTTTACATTTCCACTTATTTATTGACTAAAAAGTAATTGGCTTTGTTTTGTTATTCCTTTTTCACTAGGTTATTTATCTTGTCTACCTTATGAATGAGGTCCCAGTGGACTGACAGATTTACTTGTTTAAAACTGAGCAGAAATTGGATAGAAACTTGGCATAAACTGGGCAGATTTTTTCTTAAAACAAATCGCCAGTATTTCAACACTTTTTGGAAGTTTAGAAAGAAACAAAATAAAAATAAGAAGAAGAATGAGACCAAGAATTTTCAACACCACTCAGTTAAGGCAGGCAGCAAGAAAAATGCCAGAAAGGTTTGTTGCTTCAGTATAGTCACATAGGCATCCATAAACTTCAGATGTAGTAAGATCAATTGAACACGTAAAAGCACAAATGCAATTGAATTAGCTATAAAGATGGGACATGCTACTCTTGTAAAATCTAAGTGGGACATACAATAGATCAAATGACATTAAACAATCTCGCTACTGTTGTCATCATGTTAGGCATACTGAACACTTCGTTAAATAAACTTCATCAAAAGTAAACCTGCTAACATCAAAGTTTAATTAGAGAGAGGAAACTCAGGCCAATTCGACAACTTTTTATGCTAAGTTCATGGTGATTTCAAAACAGCTGCATTTACCAACAACCAGATTGCTCCACTTTGAGAAAATCTGTCAAAGGCTGATCAGTTAGCACATTGTACATTTTGAAGCTTTATTCACACGTAATATCTTTAGGCCTCAGCTCTATAGCAAAATCAAATTTAGCATGACTTAACACAAGATTTTAACAATAACATTGTAGGCTGGGATAGACACAAAGGAATGTTACAGAACAAATACATAAAGGCTTTTAAGACATTCATGTAATTACCTTGTGAGGATCAGAGTTCCAATATTTAAGAAGATCCTAAAAGTGAGATTCCGGAATATCTACTAGTCTATTCTCCATTCGAAGCTCATCATTCTTATAGGATATGAAGTGAGTTCTCTTCAATTGACTCTTATACTTTCTCCAAGCACTACAAACTGATACAAAAACCCATGGTTTTGCCTCGTCAGGAATATCATATTTTTCCTACAAATTAGTATAAGAAATAAGAAATATCATTCATGTTTATTGGAAATTAGGAACTTCATACCTTGATATATTTCTACATATCATCTTTTGTGTCAAGTTTTCTCTAATTAAATACATTAAGAGGACAAAAAGTCTCACTCCTTGCCAATGTGACGAGGAAGCTACCCCACTCTTTTAAAACCTCTTTAGTAGGACCAATGAGTTGATTATACTCATTTAGAATGATTATTTTACTCCTTTTTACCATGAACCTTTGGCATTTGAGTACGGCCTCTTTTTCTTTTAGGCGAGGAGGGGCCTGCAATAGTACAAAACAAAGATAACTATTGCCTTGTTCCTCAAATTGTTCAACTGCTTCATGAGTGGTAAAATCATCTGATCGTTCATGTACTCCCTGATGCAGGAGTTGTGAAATCCATATTCCCTTGTTGCACTTGTTCATGTACTATTTGTGTTGCTGGAGAGGTGTGATTCTGTGGCACTTGTTGCACTTGTTCTTTCAATTGAGATCCACCTTCGGGTTGTCATTCTTCATTTGCATTTGATCTTAGAGCTTTCAAGGCTATTTTTGTTGTCAATGACAAAACCTTTTGGTTTCGCAAAGATGAAGGAAATCCACCTTCTGATTCTTGTTCTTCAATTGCATTTGATCTTGTAGCTTGGAAGGTTCTTTTTTGTTGTCAAAGATGAAACCCTTTGAATTCGCAAAAATGAAAGTGATCCTGCTGGAATGCGGTTGCATATTTTCTTATTTTTTCTTGAGCACCTTTCTTGATTCATGACTATTCAAATATTTTTCAGATTCTGAAAAGCAAAGACAATATAGGTTCTCAAAAGCAGCAAATGATGTGCAAAATAAGAAGACACGTACGAATATGTGGACCCATGATCAAACAGTATAGAGGCATCTCTATGACAGAAGGAAATGATACCTATAATCACTACATCTGAGGCAACTGCATCACGCCTGTCAGGAAGTGCATAGAATCGTGCCTGGCCTCCACTGGATCGCTCCTCGCCTCTGGGGCGACTACGAGAAGACCGACCTCCACTCTACTAGCCTGAGATGGTGTTGAAGAGGAGGGCTGATCCCTCTACTTAGCCATGTCCCTACGAATTCGAGGGCACTGCCTCCTCATGTGGCCAAACTGACGCACTCAGCCTGGAAGAACCCTGAACAGATGTAGCCCGTGATGAACCCTGGGCCGAAAAAGCACTAAGAGATGGCTGACTCTGCTGATAACCCTGATAACCCCGGCCTGAAGATGACCTACAATACTCAGAGTGGGCTGACTGAGGAGGCCTAAATGAATGACCTCTGCCCTGCTGGACCTCTGCCCTTCTGAAAATGCCCTCTAGATGGAGCACCGCTGAAGCTACCAGAACCACGAGGCCTCTTGGCCTCCCTCTCCCCCCACTCCCAGCGATGATCCACCTCAATAGAGCGTGCCATGTCCACAACCTGCTCAAAAGATGATGACAGGACTCTCTCTCGTCAAAAGAATGCGAATGGAGTAGTTGAGGCCATCAATAAACCTCTTAATGCTCTCCCGATCAGTCGGGATCATCCATGTGGCATCCCTAGACAACTGTGTATATCTCAGCTCATACTGTGTCACTGACATGTCGCCCTGTACCAACCACTCAAAATTGGCAACGAAGCTCCTCACGACGGGACTGAGGTACATACTTCTCCAAGAAGAGAGTAGAAAATTGCTGCCAGGTAAGAGGTGCTTCTCCCGCAGGCCTACGCCTCTCAAACTCCTCCCACCAATCGAAGGCTGGACCAGTAAACTAAAAAGTAGTGAATGAAACCCCGCTGGACTCAAGAATACCAGCTGTACGTAGCATCCTCTGACACTTATCTAAGAAACCATGGGCGTCCTCGCCCTAAGTACCGCTGAAATGAGTTGGCTGGAGTCTACCAAATCTCTCTAGCTCGTCGTCGGGCATAACCTGTACCACATGCTCTGGAGCTGGTGCAGCTGGGGGAATAGCTTGTGCAACCACCTTAGCTGGGACCGCCTCCGGTGTCTGAAGTCCCTGAACCACCTGCTCTGGCATGCGAGCTGCAGGGGTCTGCTGACCACCCTATGTCTGGGATGTCGCTGCAGTAGTGGTAGCTGATACTACCTGAGCCAATCCGGAACACACCGATAATATCTGGGCCAGAGTCTCCTGAAGACCAGGAATAGTAATAGACTTCGTCTGGGCCTGAGCTGGGACTGCTGGAGCATCAATCACTGGGGGCTGCCCCTAAATAGGTACAACGGGCGGGTCAGCTGATACTGCCTCAGCTGCCCTACCTCTACCTCTACCACGGCCACGCCCACGGCCTCTAGCAGGTGGCAATGGAGGTCGTCCACCTCATCCTGAAGCTCGAGTTCTCGCCATCTATGAGAGAATAGAATAAAGAAGTTCAGTTCTTAGAATAACAAGATCGCACGATAGAGTTCAAGAAATGTGAAGTGTTTCCTATAGGTTTGCAGCCTTTCGTGGATAAGTACAAGCGTCCCCGTACCGATCCACAAGACTCTACTAACCGGCTCAAGACTCATGAGGCCTAGTAACCTAGGCTCTAATACCAACTTGTCACGACCCCAAACACGATCGTGATGGCGCCCAACACACTGCTAGGTCAGCCCGACCAATCAACAGAATTCACGGAGCTATTAGCTCACTTTTAACCATTTTAGGCATAAACAGAGATAGAACAACAGTAATGGAATAACCAAGTACGGGGATTACGTCCCAAAACAATAACAACTCCCCAAAGACCAGGGGTCACGAGTCATGAGCCTCTACAGAGTATACAAAGTGAAATAGTGTCTACAACAGAGCTCAAGTGCGGAAATAGATAACAACATGAATAAAAGTAAGTTGGAAAGAGAGTCAGGTCCTGCGGACACGGCAACTACCTTGACTATCCAGAAAAGTAACCCCGAGCAGCTACTGGGTCAGGGCTGTTGTGACGTACCTGGATCTGCACACAAGGTGCAGGGAGTAAAGTGAGTACTTCCAGACTCAGTAGTAATAAGCAGGGATAAGACAGTGAAGGTAAGAAATCACAATATAGCACTAAGTAAAGCTATTATCAAAGTACCATGCAACTGTATCAACATGACAGTATATGTACCAACAATACCAGCAAAACAATATAACAGCTAACAGGTGTAGCTAAATGCAAAGCAATGCATGAATATGACCTCTACGGTGTGTAGCCCGATCCATTTGGGTACCCGTGCTCACTGTGGGGGTTCAGACTCCGGAGGGGCTCCTACAGCCCAAGCATAATATCATGATACGCTGCGGCGAGTAGCCTGATCCACTACCAGTCGGCTAATATGCAATGCAGCTTCGCAGGCTCAAAAGTAGTATTTGAAAACTCTTTTTATCATTTTTCAGTAGAAAATAGTATATCAAAAATTCTAGAGTTTGGAAACCATTATGACAGTAATAGCTCAGGACTGGTAGTAAAATAGCATGTCAATATCACAGAAACAATGATAACGATCCTCGTAGGATCCCAATAACTGGCTCATAGCCCAAAATGTACACAACCATCCAAGTAGGAGGTTCACCGGCTCAAGAATAGCCAACAACGCAGTATAATATCAACGGGTCGGACTAAGCCATAGTATCCAATTGTCACGCCCCAAATCGGAGAACATGACCGGCACCTGACCGGGTTGCCCCAGTCAAGCGGACCTGGGTGCCTTTCATTCCCACGCGTTACCCCCGTGTTGATTGTTTCTCATTAACCAAATATCTTACTAACCATGAATGATTTCACATTAAACAAATAAAACCATACGAGTGATTCATTAACAAGTTTGCAGTTTTTACAACGCCCGACATAACATAATGTATACATAAGATTGTAGTCCCACAGTTTACATGTCTACAGAGCCTCTAGGATACAAAAAAAAGGGGAATACAGTACTTGCCGGTAACAAGGCTCCGGCTATACCTTACAAACCAAAATGAAATCTAAACGAAAGTGGAGTGAACCACACAGGGCCCCGAGGAAGAAAGGGGCTCACCAAAACGGGCAGTGGAGGATGAAGGATACTACTGCCGATGTGCTGAAGTGCCTGCTACAGATCCACCTACAATCATAACACGAATGTAGCGTCCCCGGCAAAAGGGATGTCAGTACACTTGAATTGTACTGGTATGTATGGACAAACTTTGTCCCAAGTAAACTCAAGCCATTGAATTACATCAACAATTAATTAAGCCACCCAACCATGTTTCCACATTTTCCTCATTTCAAATAATTCTCAACACAAAGCACTTTCTACGATCAACCAATTTAAGAATAACCAATCAATCACGTAAAGCACAAGTAGTCAAACAAAGGGGCAATCAGTGCCCCACGGGTTGCAAACTCTCCTGCTGCTGTCTCCTTTCACAATTTCACATTATTGATTTTTGTATCAATTTTCAATAGCGATTTCGATCGCTTTCCATCCTTATTGCCCCCGACCACCCTTATTACCTCGGCCACCCTTATCACCCCAACCCACACCTTATTTCCTCACGTTGCGGTGCGCAACACGACCCCGCCTTACAGTTTAAAACACAACAATTTCAAACAGCAGATAAGGTACTACACACAGTTTCAACAAGTTCAAATAAGCAACTTGCACATTGTTTCATGTTCTCAATTATTTTTCAAATCAATATCACAACCATGTTACAAGATTTCCACAATTCAGGTGTTTCATCTCTTTCCACAATAAACAAATTCTCAAGCGTTTCGTTTGTTTTACACGCTTTGCGACCGCAGAATCAACATGCGGTCCGCATAGTGACCGCAGAATCAACATGCGGTCCGCATAGTCAACATGCGACCAATATGCGGTCCGCATAGTGACCGCAGAAATTTGCGACCGCAGAATCAACATGCGGTCCGCATAGTGACCGCAGAATGGCCTCAAAATGACACAAGTTCTGTTACAGAATGCGACCAATATGCGGTCCGCATTCTTGATCTGCGGTCCGCATTCTTGATCTGCGGTCGCAAAGTGCACCGCAGATTCACTATGCGATCGCATATCAACCGCATTTTCAACATGATTTTTGGGAGGCTTCTGTTAAGCTTTGCGGCAAGAATGCGGTCCGCATAACAGGTTTGCGGTCGCATTCTTGACCGCATATTTGACACTTTTCTGGAAAACTTTATTCTCTACATTTTTGACACTTAAATCACTACCAAGGGTCCGAACCACGGCTTGCAAGCTCGCCGCGAAGAATTCTACACATTCCTAACACATTATTCGGCCCATGACACCACAGCTACTAGGTTTTATGCACAAAATTTTTACGGGGCCTTACATCCTCCCCCCCTTAAGATCATTCATCCTCGAATGAGGATTTGAGAATGAGTTGGCTTTGAAAGACATGCTATGCAAACTATCAAAATTTTGACTAACTCTTATATTTTAGAAAAATTTCGCCAGAGTTTCCTTTGTATTATGGACATATCCACCTGTCAGAGGGCCCCCGAAACACGTTACCAAACAACAATACACAAATACAACACTTTTCACAACCGGTATACACTTTCTTACCTCAACGAATGCACATATTCTATCACATTGTTACAATTGCACATAAACTAGTCACTTCAATGAATTCTTACCTTATTTAACCATTTTAACACACCATGTACACTTAACAAACCATTATTAATCTACACTTACTATTAGTTGTTTATTTAATACGCGAATATTTATAAGGATTTCATTTATCAAGAAAGGTTCAAGTGACCCAAGGCAACAACACATTTAACTCATTACAAAATGAAGGAGACTTTACTAATACTAAGAGGGAAACAACTTAGACAAGATGGCAAGTTACTAGGAGTAGAAAGGTTACCTAATTTCTTCTAGGCTTGATCAAACAAATGGGGGTACTTTTCCTTCATATCTTTTTCCGCTTCCCATGTGGCCTCCTCAACTTGTTGACTTCGCCACAATACTTTAACAGAGGAAATTTCCTTATTTCTCAATTTACGGACTTGCCTATCAAGAATGGCAACTGGAACTTCTTCATATGACAAATCTTCATTAACCTCTATAGCTTCGACTGGCATGATGGTAGATGGATCTCCTATCACTTTCTTCAACATGGACACATGGAATACCGGGTGCGCTGATGACATCTCAGGAGGCAACTCTAGCCTATAAGCAACTTGACCAATCCTTTGAACGATCCGATATGGCCCGACATACCTAGGACTCAATTCCCCTTTCTTTCCAAATCGCATGACTCCCTTCATAGGAGATACCCTCAAGAACGCCCAATCATCGACTTGAAACTCCAAATCCCTTCGGCGAATGTCTGCATAGGATTTTTGACGACTCTGTGCTGTTTTTATTCTCTCCTGAATAACCTTGACCTTTTCCAAAGCTTCGTACACCATATCTGGCCCTAGCAATTCCGCTTCACCTACCTCAAACCACCCGATTGGTGACCTACATCTTCTCCCGTACAATGCCTCAAATGGGGCCATCTGAATGCTAGCATGATAGCTATTATTGTAAGCAAATTCTATCAGTGGCAAGTGTTCATCCCAATTACCTTTAAAATCTAAGACACAAGCCCGTAACATATCTTCAAGCGTCCGAATGGTCCGCTCGGCCTTGCCGTCGGTCTGCGGATGGAAAGCTGTGCTGAGATTCACCTGAGTCCCCAAACCTTGCTGAAACTTCTTCCAAAAGTTAGCTGTGAACTGAGCTCCGCGATCCGAGATAATAGAAAGTGGAGTGCCATGAAGTCTTACTATCTCCTTGATGTACAATCCTGCATATTGCTCCGCAGTATCAGTGGACTTGACAGGCAGGAAGTGAGCTGATTTGGTGAGTCGATCCACTATCACCCATATTGAGTCAAACTTACGCTGAGTACGAGGTAACCCTACCACAAAATCCATATTGATCATCTCCCATTTCCACCTTGGTATTTCTATAAGCTGAGTTAATCCACCGGGCCGTTGATGCTCGGCCTTGACTTGTTGACAGTTCGGACATTTAGCTACAAAGCTTGCTACATCCCTTTTCATACCGTTCCACCAATAAATCTCCTTAAGGTCATGATACATTTTCGTGGAACCTGGGTGTACCGAATACTTGGAAATATGAGCCTCTTCCATTACCCTTTCCTGAAGCTCGTCCACATCCGGAACACATAGCCTATCTTGACACCGTAATACACCATCTTCGCTGCTGAGTACAAATGCTGAGGTCTTGTTATTCATAACTGCTTCCTTTACCCGAACCAATGCCGGATCCATGAACTGTTTTTCCTTGATTTCCGCGACCAATGATGATTCTGCTCCATTATGCACCAAAATATCCCCCTCGTCTGACGCCGAGATACGAACCCCCAAACTGGCTAATTGGTAAACCTCTCGAGCCAGGGGTCTCCGATCCACACCCAAATGAGCCAAACTACCCATGGATTTTCGACTAAGAGCGTCGGCTACCACATTTGCCTTTCCTGGATGGTACAATATGTTCATATCATAATCAATTTTTGAGAAGAACTTTGCTCCCTGCAATTGGTCAAACAGATCATCCACTCGAGGCAAAGGATATTTATTCTTGATGGTGACTTTGTTGAGCCGCCGATAATCAATACACATTCGAAGTGACCCATCCTTCTTTCTGACAAAGAGAACCGGAGCACCCCACGGCGACACACTCGGTCGTATGAACCCTTTCTCTAATAAATCCCTCAGCTGCTCCTTTAACTCCCTTAACTCTGCTGGCGCCATTATGTATGGTGGAATGGATATTGGCTGAGTATCAGGCATTACATCGATCCCGAATCAATCTCCCTATCCGGTGGGATGCCTGGAAGCTCATCTGGAAACACTTCAGGAAATTCATTCACAATTGGCACGGACTCGAGGGTAGGCACATCCGAGGTGGTGTCCGTTACCCGAACCAGGTGATAGATACACCCTTTCTTAATCATCTTCGAAGCCTTAAGGTAGGAAATAAACCTACCCCTTGGCACTACACCATTTCCTCTCCATTCAATAACTGGCTCGTTAGGGAACTCGAGCCTCATAACTCTCGTTCGACAGTCAAGTTTGGCAAAGCACGAATAGAGCCAATCCATCCCCATAATTACATCAAAATCTACCATCCCAAGCTCAATAAGATCGGCTGTGGTATCACGACCACCCACCGTAACAACACAATTCCTATAGACTCGTGAGGCCGTAATAGAATCACCAATAGGAGTCGACACAGAGAACGGCTCATGAAGCTGTTCGGGTTCTATCCCAAAGCTTGAAGCAATGAATGGAGTAACATAAGACAAGGAGGACCCTGGATCAATAAGGGCATAGCAATCAATAGTCCGAACAGACATGATACCTGTAACAACATCTGGAGAAGCCTCGGCATTTTGGCGGCCACTCAATGCATAGAATCGGCTAGGTCCACCCCTACCCTGAGCTCCACCCCTAGTTGCACCACGCCCCGCTGATGCTGGAGTACGCGCTGATGATGTAGCAGCTGAAGAACCGGATGACTGAGCAGATCCCCTACCTATACCCTAACGGGGTGTACGACAGTCTAGTTGAATGTGACCTCTCACCCCGCACCCGAAGCATACTGGAAGGTCAAGGTAGCAAGTCTCTGTATGAAATCTCCCACACTTGGGGCATGTAGGTCTCCCCTGCTGCTGGGATCTCACCCCAGGACGACCAGACTGACGAGACCTCCTGCTGTCTGAACCAGGTCTCGAGTAACTGCCCTGCTGATGACTGTGCACGGATGGCGGTGCACTCGCGGAGGACTGAGCATATGACTGGGATGGCCCTGATGACCTTTTCCCTGGAAGTGATCTCCCTGAATGACCCGTTGACCGGGCCCTACTGCTACTTTCTCTTTCTGCACGAATCTTCAATTTCCTGGCCTCTGTGGCCTGAGCAAACCCCATGATCCTCCCATAGTTCATATCTGAGTGCTGTGGCGGCCTTATTTACTACCAAAGGGCTAAGGCCCTGAACAAACCGTCGAACACAGGCATCCATGGTCGACACTAAATGAGGAGCGTACTTGGACAACCTTACGAACTCCATGTGATACTCCCAAACACTCATACTGCCCTGTTTGAGAACCTCGAACTCAGTGGCACGGGCTGCCATTGCCTCGGCAGGTAAGAAGTGGTCCATAAATGCATCCACGAACTCATCCCATCTGGCCGGAGGGCTCCCTTCCTCACGGGAATCCTCCCACATTTCGAACCATGAACGTGCCGCTCCCTTCAGCCTGTAAGAGGCCAACTCTACCCCCTCTATATCTGTAGCCTTCATCACTCTGAGGGTCTTGTATATCTCATCAAGGAATTCCCGTGGGTCAGCCTCTGGATCGGTACCTGAAAATTCTGGAGGGGCCAATCGCAAGAACTGGTGGACTCTGGAGCCAAAGGAATCTCCCTGTCCGCTGGAGGATGCAGGGGCATCATGGGATCTCTGGGCCTGGGCGGCCACTAACCGTGTTAACATATGAATGGCTCCCCTAAGATCTTCATTAGAGATACCAGAACCCGAACCGGGAACTGTATCTGAGTCAGGAACACTGGCAGGAGGAATGGTGGCATCCTCTGCCGCAGCTGGAATAGGGACACTTGGGTTTTGAACAGATGGGTCAGGCAAATTCGGGACCGGTGGGTCATTCTCTCCCACGGCATCGGGTACATGATTAACAGCTGCACTTGGGCCGGCATTGGCCCTAAGGCCGAGTCTAGCCTTCTTCTTAGGTGCCATATTCTGAAAATTTGGGAACAGGGCGCGAATTAGACACAGATATTTCCACATTGCACTTTACCGCACGATATAGATTAACAAATAAATAGGTAAATGCCTAAATGCCTGTGTAGCCCCCTACTTATATGATGTGGTCGACAACACACCTATAAGAAGGGCACTACTAGACACGGCTCCGAGACATCCTAGGACACTTTAAAACCTTAGGCTCTGATACCAAGTTTGTCACGCCCCAAATCGGGGAACATGACCGGCGCCTGACCGGGTTGCCCCAATCAAGCGGACCTGGGTGCCTTTCATTCCCACGCGTTACCCCTGTGTTGATTGTTTCTCATTAACCAAATATCTTTCTAACCATGAATGATTTCACATTAAACAAATAAAACCATACGAGTGATTCATTAACAAGTTTGCAGTTTTTACAATGCCCGACATAACATAATGTATACATAAGATTGTAGTCCCACAGTTTACATGTCTACAGAGCCTCTAGGATACAAAAAAAAGGGGAATACAGTACTTGCCGGTAACAAGGCTCCGGCTATACCTTACAAACCAAAATGAAATCTAAACAGAAGTGGCATGTACCACATAGGGCCCCGAGGAAGAAAGGGGCTCACCAAAACGGGCAGTGGAAGGAGAAGGATACTACTGCCGATGAGCTGAAGTGCCTGCTACTGATCCACCTACAATCATAACACGAATGTAGCGTCCCCGGCAAAAGGGATGTCAGTACACTTGAATTGTACTGGCATGTATGGACAAACGTTGTCCCAAGTAAACTCAAGCCATTGAATTACATCAACAATTAATTAAGCCAGCCAACCATGTTTCCACATTTTCCTCATTTCAAATAATTCTCAACACAAAGCACTTTCTACGATCAACCAATTTAAGAATAACCAATCAATCACGTAAAGCACAAGTAGTCAAACAAAGGGGCAATCAGTGCCCCACAGGTTGCAAACTCTCCTCCTGTCTCCTTTCACAATTTCACATTATTGATTTTTGTATCAATTTTCAATAGCGATTTCGATCGCTTTCCATCCTTATTGCCCCTGACCACCCTTATTACCTCGGCCACCCTTATCACCCCAACCCACACCTTATTTCCTCACGTTGTGGCGCGCAACACGACCCCGCCTTACAGTTTAAAACACAACAATTTCAAACAAGCAGATAAGGTACTACACACAGTTTCAACAAGTTCAAATAAGCAACTTGCACATTGTTTCATGTTCTCAATTATTTTTCAAATCAATATCACAACCATGTTACAATATTTCCACAATTCAAGTGTTTCATCTCTTTCCACAATAAACAAATTCTCAAGCGCTTCGTTTGTTTTACACAAGGTGCCATATAGGCCATCATAATCATTATTCACAATTCTTTACCCATTTCGACTCTCATTTAATTTTCGGTTCATATTCTATACCACATCACTCATATTTCAACAACAACTTTGAGAATTTCACACAATTTGTCAAATTAACACTAACCAAACAAATTTCACACATATAGGCGATTTCACAAGAATCAAAATTAGCCATACATACCCGGTGATGAGTTTTCTTCCTACTTTATGCTTACCCAAGATATCCTACTCTTGCCAACCTTGTTCTTGAAGACTCTTACTTCTACTCACTTCTTTTTACTAGAAATCAAGTTCAATAATCGTGCATGAGTGTAAAAATTCTATTTTCAAAAGCTATTATATGCAAACCTCTCTTTACCCAATTTAAAACTGAAAATCAAAGAAAATAGTTAGGGTTTTTACCTTGAAAAGATTGGGGAAGTTGAATCCTTGCCCTAGGATCCCTTGGAATTAAGTGGTTGAAACAATCTTTGAAGATGAAGAACTTCTCTCTCCAAAACCCCCCTATTCTCTCTCTAAATTTTGGTAAGATGATATGAGAAAATGAGGGTGAAAGGTGTTATATTAAAGAAGAGATCGGGTCAAAATGTTACAAAAATCCGGACCGGGTCAATTATGCGGTGCACTTTGCGACCGCAGAATCAACATGCGGTTCGCAGAGTGACCGCAGGAATGGCCTCAAAATGACACAAGTTCTGTTACAGAATGCGACCAATATGCGGTCCGCATCCTTGATCTGCGGTCGCAAAATGCACCGCAGATTCACTATGCGATCGCATATCGACCGCATTTTCAACATGATTTTTGGGAGGCTTCTGTTAAGCTTTGCGGCAAGAATGCGGTCCGCATAACAGGTTTGCGGTCGCATTCTTGACCGCATATTTGACACTTTTCCGGAAAACTTTATTCTCTACATTTTTGACACTTAAATCACTACCAAGGGTCCGAACCGCGGCGAGCTTGCGAGCCGCGAAGAATTCTACGCATTCCTAACACATTATTCGGACCATGACACCACAGCTACTAGGTTTTATGCACAAAATTTTTACGGGGCCTTACACCGATAACATTCGACCCCACACTCACAGGAGAGTACGTGTCTCGCCGCAATACAGCGTCACAAAGTGGTATACTGGGGTTTCGAACCCGCTGGTCTTCACCCACACCCATTACTCACCTCGACTCGGCTCGACGACTAATCCGTGATGCCCTTGCCATGAGAATCAGCCTCCACAGGTGTAGAATCTGATCAAATTCAATAGAAATACATCAAAATAGGCCAATGGGACATTACCCAGTCAAACAATTCAAATTACACCAAAACTACAAAGTTGCCAAACCCCGATTTTTGGTACACTTCTCAAAAAATTACAAAAGTCACATACTCGGAATCATTATCCCAACACGAGTCCATGCATATAAAACTTATCAAAATTGGACTCCGTTTGCCCATTCAAATCAATGATTTTCCATAATCCAGGCCTAGGGCTAAAATCCCTCATTAATCTCCCATTAACAGTGAAATACTCGATGATTCTATGATAAAATAACGTAATTAGGCCATAAAGCTTACCTTCAATGATTACCCAGTGAAATTCCCTTTAATTCCCGTCAATATGCTCTCTTAGAACTCAAAAATGGAGGTTATAGGTATGAGGTTCGCGAATAGACTGTTCTGATATTTTAATATACCGACTGCCAGTTATCTCTATGCGATCGCCACCACTGGCTCACGATCGCAATGAACAAACTCTCCAGGCTCCAAAAATACTCTGTGCGATCGCGACATACCCTACGCGATCGCACTGCTTCCGACCTCTACCATACGCGATCGCATGCATTTACCCGCGATCGCATTGCTTTAAATCCCGGACTTACGTGATCGCATACAAATCATCGCAATCGCGATGCATCCAAACACAACCTTACGCTATCGCATGGGGACCTCCACGATCGCGAAGAACAAAAATGTTCTGCACTTGTTGCAGCAGAAAACAGCAGTGCATTAGGCACAAAATGGTCCATTTGGACCTCCGAATTCATCCCGAGGCCCCCGGGACCCCAACGAAAACCACAAACGTACTCCAAAACACGATCCAAACTTGTTCCAATCATAAAAATACGCCCTTAAACACAAAAATCATCGAATTATAGCATATTCAAGCCTAGGATTCAACTCAAACTTCTAAAACTAACATTCAGCCAAAAACCCGACCAAACAACGTCCGAATGACCTGAAAATTTGCGGACATATCCAAAATCACATAACGAAGCTACAGGAATTGTCGAAATTCTATTTTGACTCTCGTATCAAAATCTCACCTACCATTCGAATTTTGCCAAAATTCAACCTTAGCCAATTCAAGCCTATTTCTACACCGGACCTCCAAATTCTATTCATATCGCTCTCCTAAGTCACAAATCACCTCCCGGAACTAACCAAATCATCAGAATCTGATTCCGAGCCCTCTAACTAAATAGTAAACTCCAGGTTGACTTTTCATAATCAAGCTTCATTTCAAAAGGCTATTTGCCTCATTTCTAACTAGAATCACTCCTAACTCACCCGATAAACTCTAACACCGATATAGAAACACGAAACATCACTACTAGAAAATAGGTCTATTGCAACAGCGGGTAAACCGTTGCAATTGATAGGATAACTGTTGCCATAGATGAATCGGAACGGTTTAGCAACCGTGACATCCGCTCCCGTGCCAATAGATCTACAATGACGGTTTTGGGCAACAGTTAACAGAACCGTGGGTACAGATAAAGCTACCGCAATGGTTTTTCTGTTGCCTGAAGCAATGATTATTCAATTCAATTGCAACGGTTAAAAACCATTACCTTATAGTTTATGCAACGATTGTCAACCGTTACCATATTATTTACTATAACTGTGGGGAACTGTTACAATATAGTATATTGCAACGGTTATGTAAGCTATTGCAATGCTTGTTTATAGCTATTGTAACGGTTTTATTGTGCTACCGTACTGTTTTGTTTCTACTGCATCATTTTGTCATATTTTATGGAACAATTTGCAGACCTATCGGACCGGTTCAGAATGTCTATGGCAATGACATTTGTGCTTATTGCAACGGTTCTATTAGGCTATTTTAAACGTATAATGTACATTACCACCTGGAAATATTTGTAATTATAACCTGGAAATTATTAAATAAAAAGATAAAACACTTCATAATCTTTCATATCCAATAAGCTAATAACGATAATAGTAAATTGTTTTACCCTTACATAAGATTTAAAGTTCAACACTTCATAAGTTAAAGTTTCAAAAGATATAACAAAAGACTCCAAGAATATCGACAACTCAAAGTTCTTTCTTAAGTAAGGTTTATATCTTCACTATCTCCATCTTCCCTTTCTTCAGTTGCTCTACCTTCTCCACCTTCCCTTTCTTTGGTTGCTTCACCTACAAAAGATAATAAATAAAGTCATTAATTAAGAATGTGCATTGTTAGCAAACTGCAATCACAATGATTATTCAATTATTACTACATTATTAACAAAACCATGTCAAGCTAAGCATCTGGAACAATTAAAAATAAAAAAGCTTCAGCGCCATATGCTTTTAAACTGAAAATTGAACTCGAGCAGCAGTTTGCATCAAGTTCTACTAGGGAGCAGCAGCTTTTAACCAAAAATTGAACTCGAGCGCCATATGCTTTTAAACCAAAACCTTATCACAATCACATCACCATTTGGCTGTGATGGAGCTAGTTAGTTCCTCCACATTGGTGCCCAAATGTGATGTCAACTAGGGAGCTGGTCCAAAAGAGTTGGACTACGATAGGTAGTTAGAAAGAAAGATAATTGTTAGTTTAAATACCATCCTAGATTACTAAAGAACTAGATTCTTTCTCTAACTACTGAACAGCTAAGTTCACTGCCACCAGATCAGCAACAACAGGTCATTCAGCTTCAACAGATGCTTCGGCAGCCAACATAGCCACACTTTAGTACATGAAGAGGATCTCAGATACACCTGCATGCTGGTTTCTATTTGTCCCGCTGCAATATTTGCGCAGAAGGGCATGTTGTCTCTTAGATCAATTTCCATATTGTAAAGTGATTGAGTTCCAAATGATCTAGCATAGGATTATAAAATGCACTAGAGGCTATTACATATTTACATTCATGTAACGGTTATGAGCAAGCTGTTAGCAAGATAAATGAAGGAAAGAGAAGAAATTTGTGGCTCCAGTTGTACTCTTTTTTGTTAGTTATTTGTCAAAGATCCAGTTGTACCTTAGGAGTAGATATTTGAGACACATTTTTCATTTGCTATTTGCCCACTTATCTTTCAGTAGCAAATTCATTGCTTGGTTTATCTTAATGCAAGTCCTGGATCAGTTTTTCATTTTTTATGCATTTAATTTCATATTCCGAGCATTATTCTAAAGCAACCTAGAAAAATCTGGAACTGTGATGTCGCCCTCTTGAGAATCTCTCTTTCGCTCTCTACCCCTCAGAATGTAATAGTGGTCTTGACATTCAATTTTATACCACAGGGGAATAATATTTCGTAAATTACTAACTCAAAATAACAGTCGATTCCCATTACAATTCATCACATAGGTTATAATTTGCAGTTGTTTTCCTACATTTACTTGATTAAAAAAAGGTGGACACATTATTGGCTTCCACTGGTAGTATATTACTGAGTATTACTGTCCTACCACATGAATGTTGTATATTACTATAGTAGGAATGTGTAGACAAGCTTAGTTTAATAGAAGAAGTAGCAGTTAAGACTTCATCAACTCCAGAATAAGCAATTTAGACTACAAGCAATATCTCCCAGAAGCACTATCTCCCAGAATAAGCAATTTAGACTTCATCAACTATCTAAACAAATCTATTCACCAAACAATATGCTAGTAGTTATGAAGAGTCAAAAGTCTCAAACATAATAAGATCTAAATGAATAATCTCCAGAATTCAGATTTCTAATGAGTTAGGACAGCTATTAAATCCACTTGATTCACCTGTTTATCAGTTTGAAATAGTAACTGATCTACTTACAGTCAGCTCAAATCAACATACTTATGATTCAAATCTTTATCTTTTACTTAAATTTATTAAAGTATATTTCAGAAATATATTTCTAACTAATGTAAATTCAGATGGTTATGATAAAGGTAAAACACTTCTACTCAAGTAAACTTCAAACTAACTTTCTTAAATGGCCTTCAAAAAACTAAAAATTATGTCTTATAGTGTTTGCCACATGCATTGTCGTACATTTATTTGAAGATGATTTGTTAATTTCCTTCATGCTGTTTTGGTTCTTTGTGTTCATATGGAGTTCTAAATAGCTCTAGCCTGAAAGTTTCTTTTTATATATTGACGAACTAGGCTCACAAAGGGACTTGTGTGCAAAACATATGAAAAAGAAAATGAAAACTACATATTTCCATAATATCAGTGCACTACCTTTCCAATATTAAATCACTTGTACATCATCATTGCTAATATTTGGAATCTCATTTTTCATTGTTAACCCTTCTGTTATGATATTTCATACTGCATTCCAGGCGTCTCGGTTGCCCTATTTCATATGTGTGTTTTTGCCTTGGCATGTACCCTTTGTTGCTTCCCTCCGACCAGTTTTATTTAATGCTAAGTAATAAAGCCTTTATGGAAGACACAGAAATATGGAAAAAGACTACATCACCAGCAAGCGGCCATAGTATTTGCTTTGTTAGTACTTCTCTGTAATAAAGATTTTGCCTAGAAAAGTTTAATCTACTAGTATTTTCTCTTTGGTTTAAGACCTGAAACCAAGACAAATAGCATTAGTTGCGATATGTACTGTCCTTCTATTTAAATATGTAAAGCAAAAAGGTCATAGGCAAACGTGAGATCAGAGTAGATAATAAGACATATGCAGCTCATATTGTATTGATATAATCATTTGATTAGAAGGTATTTTATGATATTAAACCATTTCAAACCATAGAAGTTTGTTCTAGCACTTGATTCAAAAAGCTAACAAAAACTATATTAGTATTTTGATTAGGTTCTGCTCTATAGCAACAGGAATATGCACTCCTCCTGGCCTAACAACTTTTCTATAACCATTCTGATAAAGGGTAGCAGCTCTGATTACAAGTACAAAGGTGAAACATAGGGTAATTACCAAAAACCAGAAGGAAAGGAAGGAAATCACATGTCAACCTATCTTAAAAACTCATCTTAGTTTTAAAAACATGAAAATTCTTAACAAGTCATAAGGAAAGGAAAATTTTGAATTTCTATTTAACGAAAGACTTAATACACTTAGGACAAGGAGAAAGTCACCAACAAAATGTCATCTTTTACTTGAGATAAATCTAGAAATCATATTCTTGATAATGGCCTGGAACTGTTACACCTTGCATCTACCCCTCAATTTCTTAATTGTGCAAAATAAAAACACAGTTATACATTTTTTAAATGAGCTTTAATTGCATATCACTCTCTTTTAGATCATTAACTTATGCCAAGATATTCAAATCAAGGAGTAACTTCAAGTTAAAAATAGGTACTTTGTCAAGTAAATGAAAGGGACGCTCGTGCAAGAGGCAAGAAAAATTAAAAGTGCATCTTCACCCAGATACAATAAACTAAGAACTAACACAATACTTAGTAAAGCACCAACTTAAAGAACAATAGCAAGGTTGAACATACCATAGTTTGCAACTTCAGCAATTCAGTCACTTGGGAAGCTGGTTTACCAGACAAGGTTTTGAATTCTTTAGACTATTATAATGTCACGACCCGGATTTTTCCCCCAACATCGGGATCGTGATGGCGCCTACTCGTGGTAGCTAGGCAAGCCACTGTATTCATACTATCCTGATTTAACACAATTTTAATTTAATAAATGCGGAATACTTTATCGAAATAGAAATAACTAATTACAAGATGAAAATCATACTGAAATCCTCTACCCAAGACGTGGAGTCACCAACTCACGAACTATTATGGAATACTACACATAAGAGTCTGAAGGAAATATAACATAATTCTGTTTGTCTCGGAACAAAGAGACTACAACTAATAACATAAATAAAGAGAGAGACGTCGGGCCTGCGGACGTCTGCAAGCTACCTCGGTCTCAAATATGATCAACTCCCACGCAATCGATTTACTGCTGCTGCTCCTGATCGTAACCTGGACCTGTGCAAAAACGCACGAAGTGTAGTATCAGCACAACCGACCCCATGTGCTGGTAAGTGCCTGGCCTATCCCGGCGAAGTAGTGACAAGCCTAGGACCGTACACCCCCATAAACCTGTGCAGTTCTATATATATATATATGTATACCACAAGATAACGAGAAATAATCAAGTAACAACGCAATAAGGAATATCTCAAAGAATTCAACAATTAACAACAGTTAATAAATTCACAAGGAAAAACAAAGTATAATGGAAACACAAGTAATATCAAGTCAAGGAATAGCAAGCAGTTGCACGGCATCACCCTTTGTGCTTTTAATCTCATCCTCACCAAATAAGCAAATAAAGTACACGGCATCACCCTTCTTGCTTTTACTCTCATCCTCACATCCATAGTACGGCATGATCCTTCTTACATGGTTCAATAACAGCGCACGGCATGATCCTTCGTGCATAATCAATAAAACATGGCACGACATTAACCTTCGTGCATAAATAAATAAACATGGCACGACATCACCCTTCGTGCATTATCACTCTTCCTCACCCAAATAACAATCACAGTTAAGGGCAAAGAAAGAAACAGTAATTCATAAATCGTCCCAACAAGGGCAATCAATAATCATCTTCACAACAAGTCCCGACAAGGGAGAACAATAACAATTCTACAACCTGTCACAAATTATCATTTTCCAACGACTCACGGTCATACTAGATGCCGGTGTATGGATGCTCGTCACCACAGCCCATACACCGCACTCGATCACATAACACATAACACATAATCCTATTCCCTCAAGCTAGGATAGAACAAACACTTACCTCGAATGTTTATGAACAATTCAATCCGTGGAAATGTCTTTTTCTTTCAAATTTGGCTCCAATCCAATCGTATCTATACACAATTGATTTAATATCATCAATACTACTCAACAAACTAATTCTTAAGACCAAATACAACTTTTACAACATTCTGCTCGGAATAGTGAATTTCAACCCCGGGCCCACATGGTCGGAACTCGGGGTTAGGACCAAAATCCGGTTACCCATCCCCCCACGAGTTCATGTATATGATTTGTTTCAAAATTGGACCTCAATTCGAGGTCCAATTTCCCAATTTATGAAAAACCCTATATTCTAACAAGAAAAAGAAATTCTACCATGAAAACCTTTGATTTCTATTGAAAAACATGTTTAATGATGTTAGGAATTGAAAGAATTAAGTAAAAAGTGACTTACAATTGTTTTGATGAAGAAGGAATCCATGAAGAATCGCAAATGGGTGTTTTTGTTTTGTAAAAAGTGAAGAAATGACTGAAAATCGTGTTTTACAGGTCTCCGTGTTCGCATTTGCGAACATGGGTTCGCAATTGCGAACCCCGACCAATTTCTGGAGTTTGAAAAATAAGCTAAGGCTGGGAAGTTCGCATTTGCGAACATTTGTTCGCATTTGCGAACACTGGCAGACAAAAGGGAGTGTTCGCATTTGCGAACTAATGTTCGCATTTGCGAACACAGGCAGTATAAGGCAGTGTTCGCATTTGCGAACAATGGTTCGCATTTGCGAACAATGGTTCGCATTTGCGAACACAGGCAGTATGGGGCAGTGTTCGCATTTGCGAACCGTGTTCGCATTTGCGAACATAGGCAGGCCCTGGGGGCAAGGCTGGGCATGAGGGGTTTTGCATTTGCGATCAGGTTTCGCATTTGCGAGCCCTGCCTTGATCAGCCCCCTTCGCAATTGCGAAGCCAACAGCTGGGTGAAAAACCAGCAGTGCAAAAATTCAGAATTTAATCCAACGGCCTATCAAATCTTTACCCGAGCCCCCCGGGCTCCAAACCAAACATGTACACAACCTCAAAAACACATTATAAACTTGTTCGTGCGATCACATCGCCAATATCACCTCGTTTTCATCAAATCAAGCCTCAAATTCATGATTTTCATACTTTTGGTTTTCAAAACATTCAAACTTGGGACTCAAGGTCCAAAACATCTCAAACGACATCCGAATGTCACCAAACTTTACAGAAATCACATATATAATATTTAAGACTTGTACCGGGTGTCGGAACCAAAATACGAGCCCGATACCAAGGTCAATTAATTCATTTCCTTTAACAATTACATCAAAAACAATTTCATAGAAAAATTCATAACTTGGGCTCTAGGCCTCAAAATTCGACTCCGGACGCATGTCCAAGTCCCATATTTTCCTACGGACCTCTCGGGACCATTCAATCTCGGGTCCGGATCCGTTTACCAAAATTGTTGACCGAAGTCAACCATATCAATATTAATATCATTTTTATCCAAATTTCTCATAGAATTCTTATTTCCTATCACAAAATCTTTCCGGCTACATGCTCGGATTGTGCACGTAAATTGAGGCAACATGGAATGAGGTTTTCAAGGCCTCAGAAGCTCGAAAAGTGAGGAAAACAGGTGATGACCCTTTGGGTCGTCACATTCTCCACATCTAAAACAACCGTTCGTCCTCGAACGGACAAAAGAAAGAAGTACCTGAGTCGGGGAACAAATGTGGGTAGCGGCTCTGCATATCAGACTCGGACTCCCAGGTCGATGCCTCAGGAGGTTGACCTCTCCACCGAACACGCACAGAAGGATAACTCTTCGACCTCAACTGTCGAACCTGCCGGTCTAGAATAGCCACCGGCTCCTCCTCGTAAGATAGATTATTGTCCAATTGGACAGTACTGAAGTCTAACACATGTGTGGGATCACCGTGGTATCTCCGAAGCATAGATACGTGAAAAACCGGATGCACGGCTGATAAGCTAGGCGGCAAAGCTAATCTGTAAGCCACCCCTCCCACGCTGTCTAGAATCTCAAATGGACCAATATACCTAGGGCTGAGCTTGCCCTTCTTCCCGAACCTCATCACGCCCTTCATAGGCGACACTCGGAGCAATACTCGTTCACCAACCATGAAATCTACATCTCGAACCTTACGATCTGCATAAGTCTTCTGCCTGGACTGAGCTGAACGCAATCTCTCCCGAATAGTCTTGACCTTATCCAAGGCCTCCTGAACTAAGTCCGTACCCAACAACCGAGCCTCTCCCGGTTCAAACCATCCAATTGGTGATCGATATCGCCTACCATACAACGCCTCATACGGAGCCATCTGGATGCTAGATTGGTAACTGTTATTGTAGGCGAACTCTGCTAATGGTAGAAACCGGTCCCACGAGCCTCCGAAATCAATAACACAGGCTCGAAGCATGTCCTCAAGTATCTGAATAGTCCTCTCGGAGTGGCCGTCCGTCTAAGGATGAAAACTGTACTCAACTGATCCTGGGTGCCTAACTCCTGCTGGACCGCTCTCCGGAACCGCGAGGTAAACTGTGTACCCCGATTTGAGATAATAGACACCGGCACCCCATGAAGACGAACAATCTCCCTGATGTAAATCTCTGCTAACCTCTCCGACGAGTAGGAGACAGATACCGGAATAAAGTGTGCTGATTTGGTCAGCCTATCAACAATGACCCAAATAGCATCAAATTTCCTTCGAGTCAAAGGAAGTCCAGTAACGAAGTCCATAGTGATCCGCTCCCATTTCCACTCGGGAATTTCAATCCTCTGGAATACACCACCAGGTCTCTGGTGCTCATATTTCACCTGCTGACAATTCAGACACCGACCGACATACGCAACGATATCTTTCATCATTCTGCGCCACCAATAGTGCTGCCGTAAGTCCTGGTACATCTTCGCGGTGCTCGGGTGAATAGAATACCGCGAACTGTGGGCCTTCGCTAATATCAACTCTCGAATCCCTTCGACATTGGGCACACAAACTCGACCCTGCAATTTCAATACCCCATCATCATCTAGATTTACCTGTGTGGAACCTCCCCGCTGTACTGTATCTCTCAACTCACGCAAACGAGGATCATCAAATTGCCTCTCACGGATACGCTCTAATAAAGAAGAACGAGCGACCGTGCAGGCTAACACCCTGCTAGGCTCAGAAATGTCTAATCTCACGAACCGGTTGGCTAAGGCCCGGACATCTAGAGCTAATGGTCTCTGACTGACCGAAATGTATGCAAGACTACCCATGCTAGCATACTTTCTACTCAAAGCATCGGCCACCACATTGGCCTTACCCGGGTGATATAAGATAGTAACATCATAGTCTTTTAGCAACTCTAACCATCTCCGCCGTCGTAGATTCAACTCCTTCTGCTTGAACAAGTACTCGTAGGCTTTTGTGATCGTTGTACACCTCACATGTCACACCATATAAATAATGCCTCCGGATCTTTAAGGCATGAACCACCGTCGCTAACTCAAGATCATGAACTCGGATAATTCTTCTCATGTACTTTTAACTCGCCTCGAAGCATAAGCGATAACCTTACCATCCTCGCATCAATACCGCTCCAAGCCATGTACGAGATGCGTCACAATAAACTCTATAAGGCCCTACACCCGTGGGTAAAACCAATACCGGTGCTGTGGTCAAGGTTGTCTTGAGCTTTCGAAAGCTCGCCTCACATTCATCGGACCACTGAAACTGGACACCCTTCTGGGTCAACCCGGTCATCGGGGCTGCAATAGAAGAAAACCCCTCTACAAAACGACGGTAGTAACCTCCTAATCCCAAGAAACTCCGGATCTCAGTCACTGAAGCTGGTCGAGGCCAATTCTGGACTGCCTCAATCTTCTTTGGGTCTACCTGAATACCTTCCACTGATACAATGTGACCCAGAAATGCTACCGAACTCAACCAGAACTCACATTTAGAAAATTTGGCATATAGCTGGTTATCTTTCAGAGTCTGAAGAACCACTTTGAGGTGCTGCTCGTGCTCTTCCTGGCTGCGGGAGTACACCGGGATGTCATCTATGAAGACTATCACGAACGGATCTAAGTAAGGCCTGAATACCCGATTCATCAACTCCATGAATGCTACTGGGGCATTGGTCAACCCGAAGGACATGACCAAAAACTCATAATGCTCATATCTAGAGCGAAAGGCTGTTTTAGGAATGTCAGCCGCCCTGATCTTCAGCTGATGGTAGCCTGACCTCAAGTCTATCTTTGAAAATACCTTGGCACCCTGAAGCTGGTCAGATAAATCATCAATTCGCGGAAGTGGATATTTATTTTTGATAGTCACTTTGTTTAACTGTCGGTAATCAATACTCATCCGCATCGAGCCATCTTCTTTACAAATAATACAGGTGCTCCCCAGGGGGAAACACTGGGCCTGATAAAGCCTTTCTCAAGAAGGTCCTGCAACTGACCTTTCAAATCTTTTAGCTCCGGCGGGGCCATACGATAGGGTGGAATAGAGATGGGCTGAGTGCCCGGTGCCAGATCAATACAGAAATCAATATCCCCGTCGGGTGGCATGCCCGGCAGGTCTGAAGGAAAAACCTCCGGAAACTCTCGTGCAATAGGGACTGACTCAATGGAAGGAACTTCTGCGCTGGAATCACGAACATAAGCCGGATAAGCTAGACACCCCTTCTCGACCATACGTCGAGCCTTAACATAAGAAATAACAGTGCGAACGGAGTGGCTTGAGGTACCCTTCCACTCTAATCGGGGTGATTCTGGCAAGGCTAAGGTCACGGTCTTAGCATGGCAATCAAGAATAGCATGGTATGGGGACAACCAGTCCATCCCCAATATGACATCAAAATCTACCATGTCCAAAAGCAACAGATCAACACGGGTCTCAAGACCCCAAAATATAACTACGCACGAACGATGCACCCGATCGACTACAATGGAGTCACCCACTCGTGTAGCCACATAAACTGGAATATCCAGAGCATAGCTGGGCACGGCCAAATACGGTGTGAAGTAGGAAGACACATAGGAATATGTAGATCCAGGGTCAAATAATACTGAAGCACCTCTTCCACACACAAGAATGGTACCTGTAATCACGGCATCTGATGCCTCTGCCTCTGGCCTGGCTGGTAAAGCATAGAATCGGGGATTTGCACCTCCCCTCTGAGCTACGTCTCTAGGACAGCCATCAACTGGCTGACCTCTACCTCTGGCCGGACGGTCTCCACCTCTACGGTCTCCACCTCCACCTCTATAATCTCTACCCCCGCCTCTGGTTGGCTGGGCAGGTTGAGGGTCAGTTGGGGCCTGAATCATAGGACGAGGGACCTCGCTGCTGAGAGTTGCCCGCTGCTAGAGGGCAATTCCTAATAAAATGACCTGGGTCACCACAACCGTAGCAACTCTTAGACTGATAGGGCTGCTGGCCCCGACGACCCGAATGGCCTCCAAGAACACTCTGAAGAGGCTGAGCATTAATAGGAGACTGGTCTGAATAATGCCCCCGAAAACCACGATCACCTGATCCACCCTGTGAAGCCCGAAGGGCGGAATGAAAAGGCCTGGAGGACTGGCCTCTATCAAAGGATTCTCTGCTACCAGAGGAAGAACCACCAAACTTGCCTGAATGACGAGGCCTCTTATCTGAAGAATAACCGCCTCCCCTAGCAAGAGCCATCTCAACTCTGCGTGTTGCATTGGCTGCCTCCTGAAATGATATGTCACTCCCCACGCCCATAGCCATCTGGAGTCTAATCGGCTGATTAAGCCCATCTATAAACCCGCGGACCCTCTCCCGCTCCGTGGGAAGTATCACCACTGCATGACGAGCCAAATCGACAAATCTCGTCTCATACTGTGTAACTGTCATAGTGCCCTGATGGAGGCGCTCAAACTGCCTCCGAAGTACATCCCGCTGAGTAGCAGGGAGAAACTTCTCCATGAATAGTTTCGCAAACTGATCCCATGATAAAGCTGGGGACCCTGCTGGTCGAGTCAAGCAATAATCTCTCCACCAAGTCTTGGCGGATCCTGCAAGTCTGAATGTACAGAAGTCAACTCCATTTGATTTCACGATCCCCGTAGTCTTGAGAATCTCATGGCAACTGAATAAGAAGTCCTGAAGATCCTCTGATGCGGCTCCACTGAATGTAGTGGTAAATAGCTTGGAGAACCGATCAAGCCTCCATAACGAATCAGAAGTCATGGCCGCTCCATCACCGGCATGAGCCGTGGTACCTGACTGAGTGGCCACAGCTGGCTGAACCACTGGTGCCTGAGGCTGAGGAGCTACTGGCTCCGGAGTACGAGCAATAGGAGTCTGGGCCCCTCCTCCAGCCTAAGAAGCGGCTGGTGCAACTGATAATAAACCCGCTCTGGCAATGCTGTCCATAAATCCCACTATTCTGACCAAAGCATCCCGGAGATCCGGGGTAGATAAAGCCTCTCCTGGGACCTGAGCTGGGCCCACTAGAGCTGCTGGGACTGGAACCTTCTCGTCAATCTCAATATGAGGCTCCACCTCTGGAGTAGTTGCCGGGGGCTGAGCTCTACCCCTACCACGGCCTCTGATACGGCCTTGGCCCCTGCCCCTCACGGGAGCTGCCTGGGGCTCGGGCTGCTGGTCAGCGGACGAAGAAGCGCGTGTCCTCACCATCTGCGAAAGGACAGAATAGAAATTCAATCGGTAATTGAGGAACAAGTCGCACGACAAGAAAGAACAAATGAGAGACTCTTTCCTAACTCAATAGACTCTGGAGGACAAGTACGGACGTCTCCGTACCTACCTCTCAAACTCTACTAAGCTTGTTCGTGAGTGGTGAGACCTATGTAACCTAGAGCTTTGATACCAACTTGTCACGACCCGGATTTTTCCCCCAACATCGGGATCGTGATGGCGCCTACTCGTGGTAGCTAGGCAAGCCATTGTATTCATACTATCCTGTTTTTAACACAATTTTAATTAAATAAATGCGGAATACTTTATCGAAATAGAAATAACTAATTACAAGATGAAAATCATACCGAAATCCTCTACCCAAGACGTGGAGTCACCAACTCACGAACTACTGCTGAATACTACACATAAGAGTTTGAAAGAAATATAACATAATTCTGTTTGTCTCGGAATAAAGAGACTACAGCTAGTAACATAAATAAAGAGAGAGACGCCGGGCCTACGGACGTTTGCAAGCTACCTCGGTCTCAAATGTGATCAACTCCCACACAATCGATTTACTCCTGCTGCTCCTGATCGTAACTCTGGACCTGTGCAAAAACGCACGAAGTGTAGTATCAGCACAACCGACCCCATGTGCTGGTAAGTGCCTGGCCTATCCCGGCGAAGTAGTGACAAGCCTAGGACCAGACACCCACATAAACCTGTGCAATTCAATATATATGTATACCACGGAATAACAAGAAATAACCAGGTAATAACACAATAAGGAATATCTCAAAGAATTCAACAATTAACAACACAGTTAATAAATTCACAAGGAAAAACAAAGTATAATGGAAACACAAGTAATATCAAGTCAAGGAATAGCAAGCAGTTGCACGGCATCACCCTTCGTGCTTTTACTCTCATCCTCACCAAATAAGCAAATAAAGTACACGGCATCACCCTTCGTGCTTTTACTCTCATCCTCACATCCATAGTACGACATGATCCTTCGTACATGGTTCAATAACAGGGCACGGCATGATCCTTCGTGCATAATCAATAAAACATGGCACGACATTAATCTTCGTGCATAAATAAATAAACATGGCACGACATCACCCTTCGTGCATTATCACTCTTCCTCACTCAAATAACAATCACGGTTAAGGGCAAAGAAAGAAGCAGTAATTCATAAACTGTCCCAACAAGGGCAATCAATAATCATCTTCACAACAAGTCCCGACAAGGGAGAACAATAACAATTCATCTGTAATATATCTCAAAATAATCATTTTTCCAACGACTCACGGTCATACTAGACGCCAGTGTATGGATGCTCGTCACCACACCCCATACACCGCACTCGATCACATAACACATAACACATAATCCTATTCCCTCAAGCTAGGATAGAACAAACACTTACCTCGAATGTTTATGAACAATTCAATCCGTGGAAATGTCTTTTTCTTTCAAATTTGGCTCCAATCCAATCGTATCTATACACAATTGATTTAATATCATCAATACTACTCAACAAACTAATTCTTAAGACCAAATACAACTTTTACAACATTCCGCCCGGAATAGTGAATTTCAACCCCGGGCCCACATGGTCGGAACTCGGGGTTAGGACCAAAATCCGGTTACCCGTCCCCCCACGAGTTCATGTATATGATTTGTTTCAAAATTGGTCCTCAATTCGTGGTCCAATTTTCCCATTTATGAAAAACCCTATATTCTAACAAAAACAAGAAATTCTACCATGAAAACCTTTGATTTCTATTGAAAAACATGTTTAATGATGTTAGGAATTGAAAGAATTAAGTAAAAAGTGACTTACAATTGTTTTGATGAACAAGGAATCCGTGAAGAATCGCAAATGGGTGTTTTTGTTTTGTAAAAAGTGAAGAAATGAACTGAAAATCGTGTTTTACAGGTCTCTGTGTTCGCATTTGCGAACATGGGTTCGCAATTGCGAACCCCGACCAATTTCTGGAGTTTGAAAAATAAGCTAAGGTCGGGAAGTTCGCATTTGCGAACATTTGTTCGCATTTGCGATCACTGGCAGACAAAGGGGTGTTCGCATTTGCGAACTAATGTTCGCACTTGCGAACACAGGCTGTATAAGCTAATGTTCGCATTTGCGAACATAGGCTGTATAGGGCAGTGTTCGCATTTGCGAACAATGGTTCGCATTTGCGAACCAAGGCAATATGGGGCAGTGTTCGCATTTGCGAACATAGGCAGGCCCTGGGGACGTTCGCATTTGCGAACAATTGTTCGCATTTGCGAACAAGGCTGGGCATGAGGGGTTTTGCATTTGCGATCGGGGTTCGCATTTGCGAGCCCTGCCTTGATCAGCCCCCTTCGCAATTGCGAGAAATGCTTCGCAATTGCGAAGCCAACAGCTGGGTGAAAAACCAGCAGTGCAAAAATTCAGAATTTAATCCAACGGCCTATCAAATCTTTACCCGAGCCCCCCGGGCTCCAAACCAAACATGTACACAACCTTAAAAACACATTATGAACTTGTTCGTGCGATCACATCGCCAATATCACCTCGTTTTCATCAAATCAAGCCTCAAATTCATGATTTTACTTTTGGTTTTCAAAACTTTCAAACTTGGGACTCAAGGTCCAAAACATCTCAAACGACATTCGAATGTCACCAAACTTTACAGAAATCACATATATAATATTTAAGACTTGTACCGGGCGTTGGAACCAAAATACGAGCCCGATACCAAGGTCAATTAATTCATTTCCTTTAACAATTACATCAAAAACAATTTCATAGAAAAATTCATAACTTGGGCTCTAGGCCTCAGCAGAATTCGACTCCGGACGCATGTCCAAGTCCCATATTTTCCTACGGACCTCTCGAGACCATCCAATCTCGGGTCCGGATCCGTTTACCAAAAATGTTGACCGAAGTCAACCATATCAATATTAATATCATTTTTATCCAAATTTCTCATAGAATTCATATTTTCTATCACAAAATCTTTCCGGCTACATGCTCGGATTGTGCACGTAAGTCGAGGCAACATGGAATGAGGTTTTCAAGGCCTCAGAAGCTCAAAATGATTAATAAAATAAGTGATGACCCTTTGGGTCGTCACATATAAAAACAAAAATAAAAAAATTATCTTATCCTTAGTTGATTATGCATATTGCCTATTGTTTAATGGAATGTAGATACAATATTTTAAAATTTTACAACAATTTCTTTCCTACCAGACAAATCTATAATTAAATATTGCTCCATTTTCTAGATTTCAAGTTCACATTTTAATAAAAAAATAACATAAATCAACACCAACTATAATAAAGGGATCTTCAAACAAACCAAGGAATTTCCTAATTTATTCTACAATGTAATTTAATGGTGGAAGATTACTTATTGTAAACACTGATTATATCAGCATCAGCTTCTTAAAATCAGGTACTATCTAGTCACTTTCGGCAATCATCAGCAATGGTCAATATAATTGAACATTTGGGTAAACATTCTCATACGTGTAGAATTTGTATTATTTTACGACATGAGTAATTTGAAACACCATATGCACATCCAATGGAGAATCTGTTATAGCTCGCAATGAACCAACAACAATTTCAATTAGCATCAATCGTCTCTAGTAAGCTATCACAATGAGTTTCACCAAGCAAGCAACGATAACTTGCTATCGATATCACTTTTGATATTGATATAACATCACTTTAGAGAGAGTAGTGGCAGAAAAGCAACAGAAGGAGAAGAAGAAGAATTAGGAGGAGGACGAGAAGAAGAGTATGTACTAACCTCGATTATTACTCTCAGTAGATAGACGATTGATTATTTGCACCGCAGCTTGTTGTGCCGAGGAAGCATTTCCATGTGAATGAGAATTGACAGATATCATGCTAGGATCAACCCGTAAGTCTGGATTCAGACGCTTAAGTTGTGAAATAATGTTAATTTCAAATTGTAGTTCCATGGCATCTTTTTGTGCATTGAACTTTTCCTGCATTTTTTGTTGCATCCTTTCTTCCATTTCTACCATTTTTTGTTGCAGCATCTCATCGGTAGAACTTGAAGAGGTTCCAATATCTCTCACCTTTCTTTTTAAGGAAGTCTTGGTAACCCCACGTCCGTACAATCTTAGGCGTCCTTGATGCTTTGGTCCTATGACGGACGCAAATGCGTCAACTGATTGACTGCCATCTTCAGTTTCTTGTGTTGATTGTATCCTATCCATCTCAGCCTACAAGATCAAATTGAGTCAATTTTAAATTAGAAAGTATATAAAATTGAGTCAATAACTAATAACAGACAAATGATATTAACAAACTTTAAATTAGTAACTCGTACAATTTTATTAAGAGTATCTGCATACGAGTCCTTGTATACTCGATCGGGCTTTCTTTTTCTTGTAGACACAAATATATCCTTACTTGATAGAGGTTCAGAAGTTTCTTTCTTTTTCTCCTGGTTACATAAAAAGGGGTATAAAATAGGTCAGATTATGCCAAGCAATTTCATATTTAAAGAATAATAAGAAAAAACATATCAAACCTCGCATATTCTAGAAAAACTTTTTTTTCCAGCAATGTGTGGATATCTCAACTTTTAGTGATTGGCTTTGTTGGCTTCTTTCATTTTCTGCAACAAAAAAGAAACATTAACAATAAATACATCTGCTACATGGAACAAGGCTAGTAAAGCAAATAACGGAACAATATTCAGTTTTACCTTGTAGGTATCAGAGTTCCAATATCTAAGAAGTTCCCTAAATTGAGAATCCGGAACATCAACCGGCCTATTCTCCATTCGAAGCTCGTCATTCTCATAGGATTCAAAATGATCTTTATATAACTGGTTTTTATACTTTCTCCAAGCATTTGAAATTGAGTCAAGAACTATAACGACCCGGCCCGTCGTTACGGGAATTACCACCCCGTTACCTTGCATTTCCATATATTATGCTTTTAAAACAGTATTAGAGTACATCGGGTGAGTTAGGAGTGATTTGGATTGAAAATGAAACAAATAGCATGTTTGAAGAAAACTTGAATATGAAAAGTCAACCAAGAGTTGACTATTGAGTTAGAGTGCTCGGAACCGGATTCTGATGATTCGACTAGTTCCGGGGGACCATTTATGACTTAGGAAAACAATCGGAATTGAATTCGGAGGTCCGGTGTAGTTTTAGGCTTGAATTGGCGAATATTGAATTTTGACGAAAACCGGATGGTAGGTGATATTTTGATCCGGGGGTCGGAATGGAATTCCGACAATTTCTGTAGCTTCGTTATGTGATTTTGGATATGTCCGCAAATTTTCAGGTCATTCGGACATCGTTTGATCGGGTTTTGGATTGAATGTTAGTTTTGAAAGTTTTGAAGAAACTTAGGCTTGAATCCGTGGAAAATTGGTGATTTTGATGTTTAGTATGGTGTTTTTATGATTGGAACAAGTTCGTATCATGTTTTGGGGTACGTTGGTGGTTTTCGTTGGGGTCCCGAGGGCCTCGGGATGATTTCGGATCATCAACCGGGCATTTGGACTTGGCAAAAATCTGCAGAAAACTGCAGGTTCTGCCCAGGCCCTTAAGCTTTCGCGTTCGCGTGACAAGTGTCACGTTCGCGAAGGCCAAGCTTTGTTGTGCATCGCGTTCGCGGGAGGGGGAGTCGCGTTCGCGTAGGTCAAGAGTGTTAAGCATCACGAACGCGTAGCTTGGGTCGCGTTCGCGTAGGGTCGTGGGGGGTTGTGCTTCGCGTTCGCGGAAGGTGCATCGCGAACGCGTAGAAGAAATCTGGGCGGCTGGAAACTTGTTCATCGCGAACGCGTGGGAGGCGTTGCGTCCGCAAAGGGTAACCGGAATTTGAGCATCGCGAACGCGTGGCCAGCGTCGCGTTCGTGAAGGGTAAGGCGGGGCTGTTCATCGCGAACGCGTAGAGGGTCACGCGAACGCGAAGAGCAACGGTCTGTGGCAGTGAATTAAATTGCAGAACAGAGGGGTTACGGGTTTACACCCCCAAAACACACATTTGAGCCCTAGAGAGAAGAAAACTCGAGGAAATCATTGAGAAGTCATCGGGTATTAGTCGGAGGTAAGATTCTTGACTCAAAAACATCATTTTATGGTAGTATTAACATCAATCTTCATGAAATTGGGTTGAAATCTTGAAGAAATGTGGCCTAAGTATTGAAAACGGGATTTTTGGATTTGGAAGGCCATTTGAACTCCGATTTCGATAAATTTTATATGCACGGACTCGTGGCGAGATAAGGATCGCGTTGGTACTAATTTCGGAATTTTCCGAGCAGTGGGGCCCGGGGTCGGATTTTACCAACTTAGTGTAATTATGCGAATTTCATATAAATTGAAGTGGGTTATGATTCGTTGACCCGTATTTGATATAATTATTGTTATTTGACTAGATTCTACACACGAGACAACGAAATTCAAAGGAAAAGGCATCGCGGATGAGTCTACGACCGGCTAGAGGTGAGTAGTTTGTGTATATGGTAGCCTGAGGGTTCGAAACCCCGGCTTAGCACATTGTGACGCTAATAGGACGTGGTTCGCACACCGTGGCAGGTGCGGGATTGATTGTGATTGGGGATTGAGACTTGGTCCATCTCGGAAATGAATAATATGTTGTTAGTGTTGGAAATACACTGTATTTGCTATATTTGTGGGCTGTAAGCCTTGTTTGGGGCCTTGTGCCGATCTGTAGCGTCCTTAGAGGACAATATTTATGTGATAGCTAAAATTGCTTAAATCACTGATCTCAGTCCCGGAAATTGAAATCACACTTTTGAAATGCTAAGTCACCGGCTTTTACAAATCTAATAAAGTTAAGGTATTTTTCATAAATTATGAATCGAGAACTGGAATTAAGGAAAATGAACTGTTTTGTGACTTATTTGCTTATTGTGGACTGAGCATGGGATCGGGCTGCACGCCGCAGTGGTTGATATGAGGATCGGGCTGCACGCCGCAGCAGTATTGCGCTTGGGCTGTAGGAGCCCCTCCGGAGTCTGTACACACCCCCAGCGAGCGCCGTCGACGTTAAATTGGATCGGGCTACACGCCGTAGCGGTTATGTGCATTGCATTGCATCTGTATTTGTTGAATTACTCTGTGGTAGCTGTATTGTATTGTTGTTGCTAGTTCGTAGGAGATTCGGACTGTAGTGTAGCTTCATATTGTGGTATTTTTGTGGATTTCTTACTGTCAACTACATATATATATTTGTTACTCACCGAGTACTTAGTACTCACCCCTACTCCCTGCACCTTTTGTGTGCAGACTCAGGTACTCAGGAGCAGTAGACGGGCATCTCCGGCGTTTACATTGTCACATCGAGTTGCTGAGGTAGCTGCCTACGTTCGCAG
Source organism: Nicotiana noctiflora (assembly GCA_032618575.1). NCBI lineage: Eukaryota > Viridiplantae > Streptophyta > Magnoliopsida > Solanales > Solanaceae > Nicotiana > Nicotiana noctiflora. The sequence continues at coordinate 61,843 of JASVEL010008552.1, forward strand.
AACCTAGCTTCTCCTCTCATTCCAGTTGTTATTTTATATTTTGTATTCGGACTTGAGTACTTCTATATCGTACTCTCTATTTCCTGTTGGGTTTTGTTAGAGGCTCTAGACTTGTGACTCCGGATCTTTGGGAGTGTCAGTACTTTTGTTCAGTATTATTATTATTGGAGTTCTTAAACTCATATATTCTTCTTGGGTTGTCCATTTGGGGACCGGTATTGTGTTATAATTAAATTGTTGGTCTGGCTGGCCTAGCTTGATTGTTGGGCGCCATCACGACCGGATTTGGGTCGTGACAGTAGAGTCTCGTGGATCGGTACGGGGACGCCTATATTGAGCCGGTTTAGTAGGCTTTCGCAGATCGGTACGTAGACGTCCGTATCTATCTTCGAAGGGCTACCGAAACTTTAGGAAAAACCTCATTTTCTTGAATTCATATCGTGCGATTTGTGTTATCATGAAATTAAATCTTTCCATATTCTATTCTCTCGCAGATGGCGAGAACACGAGCTAACGGACGTGGCGGACGACCACCATTGGCACCCGGAGGCCGTGGTCGTGGCAGAGGTAGGGCAGCAGCACCAGCACCAGTACCTGCTGATCCACCAGCCGATCAGACTCAGGACCAGATTCCAGCTGCAGGCACCCCAGCAGCTCAAGTTCAGGCACTGGCAATTTCTATTGAGATACCGGGTCTTCAGGAGACTTTGGCCCAGATTTTATCAGTATGCACTGGCTTAGCTCAGGTGGTTGCAGCCTCTACTGCAGCGGCTTCTTCACAGGCAAGGGGAGGGAATCAGACCCTCGTGGCTCACACACCCGAGCCAGTTCAGCCAGTTGCACCCGTTGCACCAGCTCCTGCATATATGGTTCCGGTTATGCCCGACGATGAGCAGCGTCGTTTGGAGAGATTTGAGAGGCTACAGCCTCCGACATTCAGTGGAGCTGAGGGCGAGGATGCCCAGGGTTTTCTTGACAGATGTCAGCGCATGCTTCGCACCGCGGGTATTCTAGAGTCCGGCGGTGTTTCATTCACCACTTTTCAGTTCACAGGTGCAGCATTTCAGTGGTGGGAGGATTTCGAGAGGCGTAGGCCTGCTGGGGCAGTGCCCCTCACTTGGCAGCAGTTCTCCATGGTATTTTTGGAGAAGTACGTGCCTCGGTCTCGGAGAGAGGAGCTGCGACGTCAGTTCGAGTGGTTGAAGCAGGGAGAGATGACGGTTAATTAGTACGAGATGAGATTCACACAGTTGGCCCGTCATGCCATGTGGATGGTTCCTACAGACAGGGAAAGGATTCGGAGATTTATTGATGGTCTTATTTATCCCATCCGCATATTGATGACCAGGGAGAGAGTTTCGACGGTTACCTTTGAGGAGGTGGTTGATGCTGCCCGTCACATTGAGACAGATCGCCGCAGAGAGCGAGAGGAGAGAGAGGCTAAGAGGCCTCGTGGTACTGGCAGTTATAGTGGTGCTCCGTCTAGGGGCCAATTTCAGCATAGCAGAGGTCGCTCTTTCAGGTCTCATCAGTCTGGACGTACAGAGTCCAGTGGGGTTTCATCTGATCGTGGTCGTCAAGGCCAGCAGGGTTATCAGGGTCAGCAGAGCCGCCAGCAGAGTCAGCCTGCACTGAGTGCTCTTCCAGCTCAGAGCTCTGCTCCTGTTTCCTCAGCACAAGATTCATCGGTAGCGAGGGGTCCTCAGCAGCCCCTTCTTCCATCTTCGGGGCCGTTGTTTTGAGTGCGGTGATTTGGGCCATATCGGAGAGAGTGTCCTCGGTGGCTTCGTAAGCGGTCTCGGCGGAGGGATCGGCCTTCGTCTTCTACTCCTCGTTTCTTCGGCCGCCGCCGCGTCGGCCTAGGACCGGTGGCCGGGTATCCGGATGTCGCCCCGGGGGCGAGGATCGTACTGGTGGAGGTCATGCTCGTTTTTATGCTCTTCCGGATAGGAAGGATGCTAGTGCTTCGGATGCGGTTATTTCAGGTATTATCTCAGTCTGCCACAGGGATGCTTCCGTCTTATTTGATCCCGGATCCACCTATTCTTATGTCTCTACTTATTTTGCACATCATTTGGGTATGACCCGTGGTATTCTGGATTTGCCCGTACATGTGTCTACCCCAGTGGGGAATACTGTTGTTGTGGATCAGGTATATCGATCTTGTATTATTACTATTGGGGGTCTGGAGACCCGAGTTGATCTATTACTACTGGGCATGGAAGATTTCGATGTTATCCTAGGCATGGATTGGCTATCTCCTTATCATGCGATTCTGGACTGTCATGCCAAGACAATCACACTAGCTATTCCAGGTAATCCGAGGATCGAGTGGCGTGGCTTGACTGATTATGTGTCCGACAAGGTGATTTCTTATATAAAGGCCCAACGAATGATTGGCAAGGGTTGTTTATCTTATTTGGCCTTCATTAGAAATGTTGAGGCCGAGACACCCGGTCTTGATTCGGTCCCCATTGTGAGGGAGTTTCCGGATGTATTTCCAGCAGACCTGCCGGGCATGCCGCCTGACAGAGATATCAATTTTGGTATTGACTTGGTGCCGGGCACTCAGCCCATTTCTATTCCTCCCTATCGCATGGCACCAGCAGAGTTAAAAGAATTGAAAGAACAGCTTCGGGAACTCTTAGATAAGGGTTTCATTCGTCCGAGTGTGTCACCTTGGGGTGCACCGGTGTTGTTCGTGAAGAAGAAAGATGGCACAATGAGAATGTGCATTGATTACAGGCAACTGAACAAGGTAACAGTGAAGAATAAGTACCCATTACCTCGTATTGAGGACCTATTTGATCAGCTACAGGGAGCTAGTGTATTTTCTAAGATTGATCTTCGATCGGGCTATCATCAGTTGAAGATCAGGGACTCAGATATTATGAAGACAGCGTTCAGGACGCGATGTGGGCACTACGAGTTCCTGGTGATGTCTTTCAGGTTGACCAATGCTCCAGCAGCATTCATGCACTTGATCAATAGTGTATTTCGGCCATACCTTGATTCTTTTGTGATTGTGTTTATTGATGATATCCTTGTATATTCACGCAGCCAGGAGGAGCATGCACAGCATTTGAGAGTGGCATTGCAGAGGTTGAGGGAAGAGAAGCTTTATGCAAAATTCTCTAAGTGTGAGTTCTGGCTTGATACTGTGGGTTTTCTGGGACATATAGTGTCCAGTGATGGTATTCGGGTTGATCCACAGAAGGTTGAGGCAGTGCAGAATTGGCCCAGACCTTCCTCAGCTACAGAGATTCGGAGTTTTCTCGGCTTGGCAGGCTATTATCGTCGGTTTGTTCGGGATTTCTCATCTATTGCTTCACCGTTGACTAAGTTGACACAGAAGAATGCTCCATTTGTGTGGTCTGATGTATGTGAAGAGAGCTTTCAGAAGCTCAAAGAGGCTTTGACCACGGCTCCAGTACTTGTGCTACCATCAGCCTCAGGGTCATATACGGTGTTTTGTGATGCTTCCAGAGTTGGACTCGGTTGTGTGTTGATGCAGGAGGGTAGAGTTATTGCATATGCTTCTCGTCAGCTAAAGCCCCACGAGAAGAACTATCCTGTTCATGATTTGGAGTTAGCTGCTATTGTTCATGCCTTGAAGATTTGGAGGCATTATCTATATGGTGTATCTTGTGATGTATATACGGACCACCGCAGCCTTCAGCATTTGTTTAAGCAAAAAGATCTAAATTTGAGGCAGCGGAGATGGCTTGAATTGCTTAAAGACTATGATATTACGATCTTGTACCATCCCGGGAAAGCCAATGTAGTGGCTGATGCATTGAGCCGGAAGGCTATTAGTATGGGCAGTTTGGCGTATATTCCGGTTGGGGAGAGACCCCTAGCAGTTGATGTTCAGGCGTTAGCTAATCAGATGGTAAGGCTGGATATTTCTGAGCCCAGCCGGGTGATGGCTTGTGTAGTAGCTCGTTCTTCTTTATATGATCGTATTCGAGAGCGCCAGTATGATGATCCACACTTACTTGTCCTTAAGGACATAGTTCAGCATGATGATGCCAGAGATGTCACTATTGATAGTGATGGTGTATTGCGGATGCAGGGTCGGATATGCGTGCCCAATGTTGATGGCCTTCGTGAGTTGATATTGGAGGAGGCCCACAGCTCGCGGTATTCTATTCATCCAGGAGCCGCGAAGATGTACCAGGATTTGAAGCAACATTACTGGTGGAGAAAGATGAAGAAAGATATTGTGAGCCGTGTGGCTCGGTGTCTAAACTGTCAGCAGGTCAAGTATGAGCATCAGAGACCTGGTGGTGTATTCCAGCGTATCGATATTCCCGAGTGGAAGTGGGAAAGAATAACTATGGACTTTGTTAGTGGACTCCCTCGGACAGCGAGGAAGTTTGATTCAGTTTGGGTGGTGGTGGATAGGTTGACCAAGTCAGCTCACTTCATCCCAGTGTGTACTACTTATTCCTCAGAGCGGTTGGCATAGATATTCATCCGTGAGATAGTGAGATTGCATGGAGTTCCTATTTCCATTATATCAGACAGAGGTACCCAGTTCACATCTCAGTTCTGGAGGACATTTCAGCGAGAGTTGGGTTCACGGGTAGAGTTGAGCACAGCATTTCATCCACAGACGGATGGGCAGTCTGAGCGTACTATTCAGATATTGGAGGACATGTTGCGTGCTTGTGTTATTGATTTTGGTGGTTCATGGGCTGATTATTTGCCTTTGGCGGAGTTTGCTTACAATAATAGCTATCAGTCCAGCATTCAGATGGCACCGTATGAAGCTTTATATGGGAGGCGGTATAGGTCTCCAGTCGGTTGGTTAGAGCCCGGCGAGGCTAGGTTGTTGGGGACAGAGTTAGTCCAAGATGCCTTAGACAAGGTGAAGGTGATTCAGGAGAGACTTCGCACAGCTCAGTCGCGTCGGAAGAGTTATGCGGACCGGAAGGTCCGAGATGTGTCTTATTCAGTAGGTGAGAAGGTGTTGCTGAAGGTTTCGCCTATGAAGGGTGTTATGAGATTTGGAAAGAAAGGAAAGTTGAGCCCAAGGTTCATTGGACCTTTTGAGGTGCTTAGGAAAGTTGGGGAGGTGGCTTATATGCTTGCTTTGCCACCCAGTTTGTCGGGAGTTCACCCGGTGTTCCATGTGTCTATGCTCCGGAAGTATGTCGGAGACCCGTCTCATGTGTTGGACTTCAGCACGATACAGCTAGATGAGGATTTGACTTATGATGTGGAACCAGTAGCCATTTTGGGTCGACAGGTTCGTAAGCTGAGATCTAAGGATATAGCTTCGGTGAAAGTGCAGTGGAGAGGTCGTCCCGTGGAGGAAGCAACTTGGGAGACCGAGCAGGAAATGCAGAGCAGATATCCACACTTGTTTGATACTCCAGGTATGTTTCTTAACCCGCTCGCGGACGAGCGTTTGTTTAAGTTGGGGAGAATGTAACGACCCGGCCCGTCGTTACGGGAATTACCACCCCGTTACCTTGCATTTCCATATATTATGCTTTTAAAACAGTATTAGAGTATATCGGGTGAGTTAGGAGTGATTTGGATTGAAAATGAAACAAATAGCATGTTTGAAGAAAACTTGAATATGAAAAGTCAACCAAGAGTTGACTATTGAGTTAGAGTGCTCGGAACCGGATTCTGATGATTCTACTAGTTCCGGGGGACCATTTATGACTTAGGAGAACAATCGGAATTGAATTCGGAGGTCCGGTGTAGTTTTAGACTTGAATTGGCGAATATTGAATTTTGACGAAAACCGGATGGTAGGTGATATTTTGATCCGGGGGTCGGAATGGAATTCCGACAATTTCTGTAGCTTCCTTATGTGATTTTGGATATGTCTGCAAATTTTCAGGTCATTCGGACATCGTTTGATCGGGTTTTGGATTGAATGTTAGTTTTGAAAGTTTTGAAGAAACTTAGGCTTGAATCCGTGGAAAATTGGTGATTTTGATGTTTAGTATGGTGTTTTTATGATTGGAACAAGTTCGTATCATGTTTTGGGGTACGTTGGTGGTTTTCGTTGGGGTCCCGGGGCCTCGGGATGATTTCGGACCATCAACCGGGCATTTGGACTTGGCAAAAATCTGCAGAAAACTGCTGGTTCTGCCCAGGCCCTTAAGCCTTCGCGTTCGCGTGACAAGTGTCGCGTTCGCGAAGGCCAAGCTTTGTTGTGCATCGCGTTCGCGGGAGGGGGAGTCGCGTTCGCGTAGGTCAAGAGTGTTAAGCATCGCGAACGCGTAGCTTGGGTCGCGTTCGCGTAGGGTCGTGGGGGGTTGTGCTTCGCGTTCGCGGAAGGTGCATCGCGAACGCGTAGAAGAAATCTGGGCGGCTGGAAACTTGTTCATCGCGAACGCGTGGGAGGCGTTGCGTCCGCGAAGGGTAACCGGAATTTGAGCATCGCGAACGCGTGGCCAACATCGCGTTCGCGAAGGGTAAGGCGGGGCTGTTCATCGCGAACGCGTAGAGGGTCACACGAACGCGAAGAGCAACGGTCTGTGGCAGTGAATTAAATTGCAGAACAGAGGGGTTACGGGTTTACACCCCCAAATCACACATTTGAGCCCTAGAGAGAAGAAAACTCGAGGAAATCATTAAGAAGTCATCGGGTATTCGTCGGAGGTAAGATTCTTGACTCAAAAACATCATTTTATGGTCGTATTAACATCAATCTTCATGAAATTGGGTTGAAATCTTGAAGAAATGTGGCCTAAGTATTGAAAACGGGATTTTTGGATTTGGAAGGCCATTTGAACTCCGATTTCGATAAATTTTATATGCACGGACTCGTGGTGAGATAAGGATCGCGTTGGTACTAATTTCGGAATTTTTCGAGCAGTGGGGCCCGGGGTCGGATTTTACCAACTTAGTGTAATTATGCGAATTTCATATAAATTTAAGTGGGTTATGATTCGTTGACCCGTATTTGATATAATTATTGTTATTTGACTAGATTCTACACACGAGACAACGAAATTCAAAGGAAAAGGCATCGCGGACGAGTCTACGACCGGCTAGAGGTGAGTAGTTTGTGTATATGGTAGCCTGAGGGTTCGAAACCCCGGCTTAGCACATTGTGACGCTAATAGGACGTGGCTCGCACACCGTGGCAGGTGCGGGATTGATTGTGATTGGGGATTGAGACTTGGTCCATCCCGGAAATGAATAATATGTTGTTAGTGTTGGAAATACACCGTATTTGCTATATTTGTGGGCTGTAAGCCTTGTTTGGGGCCTTGTGCCGATCTGTAGCGTCCTTAGAGGACAATATTTATGTGATAGCTAAAATTGCTTAAATCACTGATCTCAGTCCCGGAAATTGAAATCACACTTTTGAAATGCTAAGTCACCGGCTTTTACAAATCTAATAAAGTTAAGGTATTTTTCATAAATTATGAATCGAGAACTGGAATTAAGGAAAATGAACTGTTTTGTGACTTATTTGCTTATTGTGGACTGAGCATGGGTCGGGCTGCACGCCGCAATGGATGATATGAGGATCGGGCTGCACGCCGCAGCCGTATTGCGCTTGGGCTGTAGGAGCCCCTCCGGAGTCTGTACACACCCCCAGTGAGCGCCGTCGACGTTAAATTGGATCGGGCTACACGCCGTAGCGGTTATGTGCATTGCATTGCATTTGTATTTGTTGAATTACTCTGTGGTAGCTGTATTGTATTGTTGTTGCTAGTTCGTAGGAGATTCGGACTGTAGTGTAGCTTCATATTGTGGTATTTTGTGGATTTCTTACTGTCAGCTACATATATATATTTGTTACTCACTGAGTACTTAGTACTCACCCCTACTCCCTGCACCTTTTGTGTGCAGACTCAGGTACTCAGGAGCAGTAGACGGGCATCTCCAGCGTTTACATTGTCACATCGAGTTGCTGAGGTAGCTGCCTACGTTCGCAGAACCTAGCTTCTCCTCTCATTCCAGTTGTTATTTTATATTTTGTATTCAGACTTGAGTACTTCTGTATCGTACTCTCTATTTCCTGTTGGGTTTTGTTAGAGGCTCTAGACTTGTGACTCCGGATCTTTGGGAGTGTCAGTACTTTTGTTGAGTATTATTATTATTGGAGTTCTTAAACTCATATATTCTTCTTGGGTTGTCCATTTGGGGACTGGTATTGTGTCATAATTAAATTGTTGGTCTGGCTCGCCTAGCTTGATTGTTGGGCGCCATCACGACCGGATTTGGGTCGTGACAAGAACCCACCTTTTTGCACCTTCATGAATGTCATATTTTTCCTACAAATTTAGAGTAATTAGGTTGGAGTAAACAATATGAAATATCCACTCACACCTATTGAATATTGAAAATGTCACACCTTGACATATTTCCACATATCTTCTTTTGTCTCAAGTTTCCTCCAATTAAACACATTAAGAGGATAAAAGGTCGCAGTCCTTGCCAATGTACCAAGGAAGCTACCCAACTCATTAACATCATCATTAGTAACACCTATTCAAATTCTTTCAGTCATTCAAAAGAGCAGATTGAGCAGGTGCCAGAGTATAGAGAGCATTAAAGCTCTTAGATAACTGTGCTAAACTTATTACTCCTACTAAACCCATGACGGGCCAGATTTGAGTGAAGCCATGGCGAACGATTTGGAGTGCTCAAACGACAAGTATTGACAAGTATTATAAATGTTATTAGTACCTCAATTATATGTGGATTCAAGCCTTGACCGGTTACTATATACAAGTGCAACAATATCACAAGATCCAAAACCAAAAATCATGCAATAATGAAGCATTAGATCAAAATTCTAAAGGAAAAACAAATAAATATATATTCAAAATAACATTATTAAAAACAAAAATAATTATAAAATATTGGTAAAAAAATTATCACTCACTCAAATCAGAATATATTTAAAAGAATTTTAAAATTTCTCTCTTTAATCATCTGATTCCATCCTGTCGCAATCAGTATCGTCAAACTCATCCTCCTCTTTCGATGTTTCTATAATTGTATCATTTGAATGTCGTGCATTAGATGGAATATCAATGACATCAACTGGTACGTCGTCTCTAGACCATCTAACGTCACCATCAACTAATCCACTTAAGGCACCAATGTCATCATTTGGCTCTCTCCAAAATGCGTCTTTCATATTAGGGCAATTCTCTTCCTCTAAATCATACAAATAAACAGGGACTTTAATTCCTTGCATAATAAACATCTTTCTCAGCTGGATCCTCCACATAAAAAACTTGATAAACTTGTGATGCCAACACAAAAGGGTCATCTATACTACATAATTTGTTAAAGTATACACGAGTTAACCCATATTCATCTATTTTATTACGAAACCAATCACATCTAAATAGTACAACGCTAAAACAACCCCAATAATCAATCTCAATGATATCCTGAATAGCTCCATAATAGATAACCTCACCATCGATGGGATTTTGGTCCCTAGAGCTAGCAAAGCTATCGGTTGTTGCCGATAAAGTCACTCCACTATTTTGACTCTTGCATCGGGAATCCCGTTCTATTGTATGAAATCGGTATCCATTAGTAAAATATGCAGTACATCTTTTGGCGATTGTATTAGGCCCTTTATCTAGCCATCTTAAATAATCGGGTTCTTCGATATTTTTAACTTTTTCTGCAAATCAATTGTTGAATTCCCGACTATGCTTCCTTGCCATTTCCCATGCATTTGATCTACTATGACTACCAATTAAATTCTTATGTTCCCTGCAATCATGAATTTTATAAAATTAATCATATCATAAAGAAAAAGAAACATAAAAATTAAATAAATCAAATACAAATTATCTTACTCGATAAACTTTTCCACTTGTTCATCGCCAGTATTAAACAGAGCATGTCGATGGGCTTCATAACATAACTGTGGATCCATGACAAACGTATTTTTCTTCTTACTTCCAATTGGATGTCCTAACATAGGGAATATAGGTGACAAATTTTGAGGGCACTCATCATCCACAGTTGTGTATCTACTAAATCTTGTCTTCACACCATCATGTAAGTATCTCGAACAAAAATTCAAGCACTCTTCCGCCAAAAATCCCTCTGCTATTGATGCTTCTGGACAAGATCGATTACGAATAAATGCCTTGTACTTACATAGGTTTCTCTCAATAGAATACATCCAACTAAGATGAGCCGGACCCCCAAGCTTAATTTCATTCACCAAATGAATAGGCAAATGTGGCATTATGTCAAAAAATGTTGGATGAAAATTTTTTTCAAGCTCACAAGTTATTTCAACAATTTCAGACTGCATTTTTTCAAGATCTCTTCGACTTATGACCTTACTACATATGGCTCTAAAGAAATTGCCCAACCTAATCAAGGCCAACGGGACGTTCTTGGGCAACGCCTTTCTAACAGCAACCTGGAGCAAGTAATGCATTATAAAATGAGATCAAGACTCTTGTACCCTGATATTTTCATCTCCTTCACTTGCACGCGATTTGAAATATTCGAAGCACACCCTTTTAGTAACTTGGCATTTTTCATAACGATGCAAAACAAATTTTTCTATTCTGGTTTCATGTAGAAACAAGCTTGGGCCAAACTCACACTACCATTATCATCTTCTCTTGGTTGTAGCTCTTTTCGTATCCCCATTTCCCGTAAGTCATAGCGAGAATTTACATGATCCTTTGACTTTTTTTCTATTTCCAATAAAATCCCAAGTATACTGTCACATATGTTTTTCTCGATGTGCGTCACATCAAGATTGTGCCTCAATTTATTATGCGCCCAATATGGTAACTCAAAAAAAATAGATCTTTTTTTCCACGGACCATTGTTATTCCGAGGTCTTTTTTCCCCTTTCCAAAGACATTGTTGAATTCACGAAGCTATTCATACACTTCCACACCCGACAAAGGAGCAGGTGCGTGTCTATGCTCCTCATTACCATCAAATGACTTCTTATCTTTTCTCGATGGATGATCAAGAGGCAAAAATCTTCGATGCCCCAAGTAACACATTTTATGACTATGTTTGAGATATCGTGAGCATGTGTCATAATTACAGGTGGGGCATGACAATCTACCCTTGGTGCTCCAGCCTGAGAGCATTGCTAAAGCTAGAAAATCACTAACTGTTCACAATAAGGCTGCACCCATTTGGAATGTTTGCTTTGTCGCAACATTATATGTTTCTACCCAGTTTCCCATAGTTCCTTCAATTCTTCAATTAGTGGTTGTAGATACACATCTATATCATTTCCTGGAGATGAAGGACCTGGAATGATCATTGACAACATGATATATTATGGCTTCATGCAAATCCACGGTGATAAGTTATAGTTCATTAACATGACAGGCTACGTGCTACGAGAAATGCTCATGGTTCGAAATGGGTTGAAACCATCACTTGAAAGACCCAACCTAACATTACGTGGATATTTGGAAAAGTCTGGGCATAGAGAATCAAAATCTTTCCAAGATTCTCCATCAGCAGGATGCCTCATATTCCCATCAACGGGTCATTCATTAGCATGCCATGTCATTGCAATGGCTGTTTCAGGACACATGAATATCCTCTGAAGCCTAGACTTTAAGGGAAAGTACCTTAAAACCTTTACTGGGACTTTAGAGCTTGTATTAGTTAAGGAAGCATCAATAACATTCCATCGAGAAGCCCCACATACAAAGCAATTATCGGCATTTGCATTGTCTTCCCAAAATAACATGCAATCATTAGGGCATGCATGTATTTTTTCATAATGAAGACCCAAATATTTTATCATGTTTCTAGCTTTATTGAAAGATTATGGCAACCGAGCAAAGGGAAATGCCTCTTTTAACAACACTAGCATATCTGAAAAGGCCACATTACTCAATCCATGCAAGGATTTAAACACGTACAACCGAATAGTAAAACTCAATTTAGTTAAGGTTTCACACCCAAGATATAGTTCTTGTTTGCCTTCCTCTAATAATCTGAAAAATCTCTTAGCATCTTCAGATAGAGTCTCTCTCATCTGTTCTTCCTGCTCTGTCTCACATTCTACATTCCTAAAGGTATCATGAAGTAATCCATCAATATCATCACGCATGTTTGAACCTTCATCATTATTGCTTTGGGGAGGTGCATTTCTAGAGGAAAAGCCTTCCCCATGGAAAACCCATTTGGTGTAACCATCAACTAAATTGTTAACAACCAAGTGATCCTCCATCACATTTCTATAGTCCCAATAGCGGTTAATATACTTTTTGCAAGGGCATAATATTTCATTTCCCTGGAAAGCTCGTTCAAATGCCTTATCAAGAAAATTGTTCACTCCAAGGATATACACATCCGTCCATCTTAGGAGATACATCCAACTTTTATCTCCATTATCCATTGAAATCCTATACGATCAAATTAAATCAACAAATTAACCAAATAAACTTACACATAATAAGATATTGACCAATTTCTTCAAAGGTGAAAACTCATAAAGAGGAGCAACTGAAGAGAAATGGGATATTTATCTTTATTTGACACATACACATGAACTTTTTTACTGCATATATAAAATTTTTTTAAGGTGTTTCAACTCATAACTTCATGATTACTAGTAATAACTATTGGAATGTACTATATTTTTCTGATGATGAGACTTCTGAAGAACAAAGTCTCAACAGATGTGTACTTTATAAGGTGTGTCAATGTTTAGATAAATTCGAGCCTAAACATCCATATGATTGGAATAGAGTTGACTGGTCAAGTGGTTGTGTCCGAAAATGGTCCCCTGAATTGCACAGGAGATGGGTTTTTAATGTATTCTGGTGTTAAACTGCCTGATACACGAAATTCTTGGTTCAATGAGACAATGACACTAGATGAATGCAGGGCAGTTTGCTCGAGAAATTGTTCGTGTACGGTTATACTAATCTGGACATACGTAATGGAGGAAGTGGGTTCTTGATATGGATTGATGAACTGGTTGACATTAGACGACTTTCACAATCAGGACAGGACAGGATATCCATATTAGGATGTCTGCTTCAGACATAGGTAATATGCAAGTTATACATGAATGGTCTTTTTATTACTACTTTTTGTCCTTGACTGCCTTGAACTAAATTGTGTAGAAAGCATCAAATTTAATCCAACTTCTAAAATCTAATTTTGTAGAGGCATTTTTCTATTGCAAACATAAAGCCTCCCTGCCTCAACACTAGCATCATTAATACTATTAATTCCAAAAGTATTGACGGAACTACACAAGATAGTAACAACTCTCACTGCACAATGCTTGTGGTCAAGAATGATTAACTAGATAGTTCAACTGTACCTAAAAGATTTGGATGGAAAATGTTGCAGGTTCAGCAGGATCTAAGGGAAAGAAGGTTGTCATACTTGCACTTCATTGGCAATTCTTGTGGCACAAAAGAATGCCTTCACACGTTTTTCCAGATTAGTATAATCCATACACGTTTTCGATTTTATATTAGTAATATACTAGTAAAAACATTGGAATGTACTTCATTGGCAATTCTTGTGGCACAAAAGAATGCCTTTTAAGGTGTCTTTTCTGATGATGAGACTTCTGAAGAACAAAGTCTCAACAGATGAAGGGATTCAAAGAGTTGGTATCATGGTTCCTTCAAGATGTAGTTGCTATACCAGACATCAATAGGAGACAAGCTAACATCTATTTGTTTGTTAGAGAATTGAACAATGATCTGAGATTCAATACTTGACTTTTAAGTTTTTGTATATTTCAATCAAAACCTCTTTCTATGATTTAAAGTCTTCTGTTGTCCGTACTTGTATCAGTAAAAATCATTTGCAATATAAGTCTTTCTGGTATTGTTTTGACGTTAAAAATCACGAAATTATAAATTTAAAATATTTTCACACGTTAATGACTAGAAATTCCCAACCTCGCACTGAACATCCATGACTCTGAACTCGAACCAAACATATGAACAGAAACAAAGCAACATAGACATATAAACATACATCTTAAGCAAACCAAGTAATAGGAACAGTTTTCAGTAAAGAGCAGCAACAAACGAGCGATAACAACCACGAATTCGAGCTTAAACAGCCCCTTATCCATGGGAGAGGAATCTGAAATTTGAAAATTTAGAAAACAATTTCTTCTCCAAATGTGATTCGAAATTCCAGTTCTCTTTTTCTTTAAAGTGAAATTTCAAATTTCCATTTTTGAATTTTTCTCAGCTTTTGTTTCAGATCTGGTGCTCTATTTTAGATGTGTTTGTCGATGGTATTAGAGAGGAAGGAGAAAGGCGAGAGGAGTGAAATGAGAGGTAAAAGTAACTGGTTTATCAGTGTTTGTCGATTGGAATATACCGGTGTTTGTCGATGGTACTCTGCGCCGGCGGGTACAAGAAGAAGGAAATTAGGGTTATGTGAAAAAAAAGAAGAACAAGAAGGAGGGTACTGGCAGGGACGAGTATCGCGCGCAGGGGAAAGTAGCTAGGGTTGTTTTGGAGGGTCTAATAAATTTCGGGAGGGAAATTTAGAAGGGAAAAAGTAACCGTTCCATTAGAAATATTTTTAATGAAAGTGTTCCCGTAGATAATTTTATTGGGATGGTTCACATAACCGTTGCTGCAGATACATCTATGGCAACGGTTCTTTCCCTATTGCAACGGTTCTACAGTTAAAGTGTGTCGATATCATCTAAATGCTACCGTAACAGTTGTAACCGTTGTTATATAGGTACTATGGCAACGGTTGTTAAACCGTTGCTAATATAAGTGTTGCCATAGGCCCATTTTCTGGTAGTGCATATAAATGAAAGGTAATGGGGTGGTAATTCCCGTGACGACAGGTCGGATCGTCACAAATATACAAATAAGATTCATATTAAAATTTACTCAATGAACTAATTTTAATTTTTGCATTTTCCGTCTGATGATTTTTGCGTTTAAAGGCCCTGATCCTATACTAAACTTCTCAAATTCATGAGTTTAACTAATGACTCTAACTGAAGTGGGTGCATTCTTAAAATACAATTACTAATTTTCAAAGGTGACTACTAGATTCATAATGTATACATAATATGCTCAGCAAAATCAGCTTCTAATTTAAACTTTGGATCGAATTTACTGTGGTAATCTAGGCACATCAACTACTAATCGTAATACACTTATTACATGAATTTATAGCAGGATCTTACAATAATCAAAACCATAACAGGCCTAAGCAAATAGGTTCATAATTAAACAACTGATAGACCTTTACATAATGACTTCATAACAGTTAAAACCAAAACAAATCAAGGCAAATTGACTTAGAAAGTAAAACAAACAGCTGGTATAATTTTGAATTATACGCTTGGGCTTCAATTGTTGTTTTAATTTCATTCCCAAGTTTCATGACAATCAGCCGAATTTACAAAGGCATGTACGTGGATATGGCCAAAACAAAGGAAAATTTGAGTCAGGAGGTAGCAAATGGTGAGCATTAGCAGGGAGCAACAATCAGCAGTAATTTTCAAATGAATTCCATGCCCATGAAATGATATCAAATCATTCGGGAAGTAATTTCAAGCAACAATACCAGTAAATTCCCAAATAAAGCTAAACCAAAGAAGATTCAATACTCAAACTCACCCTAGGAATATTTGAGGCCTTAACTATTGAACCTTAAGGCAATTCAAAAACTTTTCAACCTTCAACAAGCTGGATAATGAATTTCAGGACTTAGAGCTTTAAGATTACTCTAAAAACTTCAATGGAATAGTTATTTTTTGGAGTTTTTGTTACTTGAAGCTTCAGTCTATTTTCAGTGCTTCAAAATCTTTTCTTTTTTGAATTTTAAATTTTAGATCTCTGGACCTTTAAGAATTTGTGTGAATTTTTCAGATTTTCAAACTTGTAATACAAGGCAAGAGGTATGCCTTTTTATAGGCAAAACTAGGGCAACCTCAGATTTTTTTGTTTTGCACCCTTAACCCCTCTTTACTTTTAATTTTAAAAAATTTAGTCCCTAGAATCTTGGCTTGCTGCCCAAGTTACTACACTCAAATTCTTAAAATTTGAATTAGGACCCCATCTAGAAGGTTCTAGTAGTTTTCATTTTAGCTACTTGTAGGATTCCTTTTATTGAGTTACCTATATTGCCCTTAATTTGACTCTGAATTACAAACCTAGTTAAATTAAAACCAACCATTTTTACCCTAACCATGATTAATTATCCAGCGGCTGGAATCAAATAGCTATAACCAAACAAATCCTAAATATTGAACTAATTAAACAATCTAACTAATCATGAAAATTAAATCTAACAATTAATGACAATCAAACAAACTTGAAACTAAAGTCAAATTAACAGCAACAATCATGGATTATTCAATCAAAACCAACAGAAAAATAAAAACGAAATCAACAGAACAAAAAATAAACCAAAAATAAAAACTAAAACAAAAATATAATCAACGGAACAAAAAATCAATTAAAACCCTACGAATTCTAAATCAATTAACACGAAGAACAATTAATCAGGGAGGGAAATCACATGCGAAATAAAAAAAATCAAATGAGAAAGAAAACTTACTGATTTTTGTCTTCTAGTTGACTGACCTTGAATCGAGTCCCCAAATAATTTTATATGCTTGTTCTTTCCAAGAACAAGCACATAACCTTATTTTGGAACTCAATTTTGACATTGGTGAGCCTTTGACAATTCATTTCAGTCTTGATCAAACCCTAAATCTAAAATTGGAGGGATTCAAGCCAAGTTTGAGGGATATTGGTTTGGAATTTAGGTAGAGGAGGATGAGAAGGTTATGCGGTGTGAAATTGGTGAGGTTTTGTGGTGGCGCCACCACTTGCGGTGCAGGTGGCATTAGGATATTGATCATTCGAAGGATTCAGATGATATTTGAAGGAAACTGTGGCTAGATTCAGCGTGTGGAATATAAGAGGAAGGTGTGGTGTAAATTTTAAGGGATTGGGAGACTTGCCGCCGCCGGCGGGTGGCAGAGGGGCAGTGGCGTTACGTCGGCGTATATTAGGGTGTTTTGAGAGATGATTGAGGGTTAGGTGGTTGTCCGACATTTAAATACCAAACATCCTAGTTAGTTACGAACCGTTTGGATTGATGAGATCCAATGGTCAAGATTACAACGGGAAAACGGTGTCATTTTGGGTACTAACGGGACTGGACTGGGTTTCTGATATGGGTTGGGCCAATTTTGAGGGTGTTTAGATGAATATTTGTGTGGGGCTACTAATCAATTGAGAAACAAACCCAAAAAGGCTGGCCCTACTTTAACTCTTTTTGAATCTTTTCTTTAATTTTCTTTTTTATTTATTTTTCTCTTGATTTTGTTAAATACAAAAAATTAAAATGAGCAAAGGCCTGATTTTAACTCTAGAATTAAAATAATTAATTTCCAAGAATTAATTCCTAATTTCGAACAAACTAAAATCAATTTGAGAATTAAAAGTAAAAAAAAATGCAAAATGGATCATTTTTCTTATTTTCTTCTTATTTTTGTGAAGTTAATTGACCAATAAAACTAGAAAAATATAAAATTGAGTCCTAAATGCAAATGTACTATATTTTTGTATTTTTTATGAACTATACCAACTAAAAATGCACACAAAATATGAACAAACACAAAATCATGCAATTAATTCCCTAAAATTCAAATAATAAAGAAACATTCTAATTTTAAGAATTTTATTGGAATAGTTCAAGCGAAGCAAAAATCACGTGCTCACATTGAGAAGTCTAATAATATTATATATCCATCTTGAAACCATGTGCCCTCACAACAAAAGCAAAGTGAATAAGAAGAATCCACACATTCGAATCAAATACTCAAATATATTTTAAGGACCCATTGCTCATTTTCACAAAGAAGTCATATGCATGCAGTTGGTACATATGCTTACCCTTAATTTACATCTCTACTAATATAGGATTACTCGATCTAAAACGAATTACGACTTTTTCGTGGTTGTAATGTGGGATAAGGGATGGGTAGGATATATTTAGGAATAGTGACTCAACCTCCTAAGCACTTTAACACATCATATGATAACCTTTAAGCGCAAATTATTCAATCCCAATTTCATTTTACAACTAAAATCACTCCAACAAGGTTCCCTTATTCTTTAATAACTACTTTAGTTTATACCCCACTAGCAATCACAATATGCCAATTCACTCTCTTATTCTTTTATTTTTTTAGATTTTTCTTTCTTTCAACACTTCTCACTAGTTGCGTATTTTTTTTAATAATACAAGTGCGCCTTTTGTCCTTTTACTCGTTCCACTCCAAAGCCACCATGCACTTAGTCCCTGTTTACTTATTTTAGCATTTATCTCATAATTAAAGTGCTTTAAGAGGTAAAAGGATCAAAACAATATCGATTTACAATAAAAGAGGTATAGGCTTGTAATGTGGGTGTCAAATAAAAGTCTATAGGCTCAAAAGGGTTAACTAGGGATAAATTTAATTGTGATAAGCATTTAAGCTCAAAAGATCAATGAAGGCCTAAAATCATTTTTCAAACCACACATCACCTAAATATTCACTTCGACTCACATACCGGGCAAGTTTTAGACACAAGTACAATACATAGACTACACCAAAATCTCTTCACACATGGCACATGACTCAGTATGGACTATCCTATTCCGACTCTCTAATAATGCAAGTATTCATGAAGCCACAAGATATTAAGTATTAAGCACAAAGTGAACACAAGTCAAGAAAATGAGACATAGGTATCACAAAATATACTATCCAAGTAGGCAAGGCATCATCATCGATTTCAAATCATATGGAAGATACTACACATGCAAAGCCTAAATATTCTACTATCAAACAAGTTAAGGCACCTAGGCTCATCATTCTTCCTCCTTTTATTCCATAAATTCCTAATCCACTCTAAAAAAAAAAAACTATCCGGTTCAAACTATATCCCATGGAAAAGAATCAAGGCATAAAGAAAAACTACGGGGGATTACTACATAAAGAAACATATTTTTGGATTTTTATTTAGACTTTGATCCCTTAAGAAAACTGTCTAGGAGATCCTTCGACGAGAAAGTTCAAGTTTTTTCTACTTTTTTTTTTATTTTTTCTCATAGCTGCCAAAATACTACACAAATACAAAAACAAGAATTAGAAGTTAATATTTTTCTAACATCCTACTACTAGTTATATAGAGAAATCCTACCATCATATCCTTAAAAGAGTGCAGTATCCCCAAAGCACAAATACGGTGAAATAATAATAGGGATGGATAAGAAACTTCCCGAATGGCCAAAGACCGGAGCAATAATGGCTCATGAGTTACTCAGACTTCCCCCAAGTATGGTCTTTTTGTACGGGCACCCCACACTTAGTTCTCACCATCTAACTTTCTCTTGCACTCTTCCAATGTGTTTTCTCCCTATGCCCAAAATTCTATAAAATCTATATACTACAAACAATAATAAAAATAAAAGAAAATGGTAAAGCTGGGTTGCCTCCCAACAAGCGTCTAATTTAATATCGCGGCACAACGTGAAAAACCTTTTTCTCTACCTCGAACTTATAAATTATACCCCTAACATGGTATCTAATCTGCAGCTATGCTTCACTGGTGGGGCTACAATGATAACCATGCCAAGTAATAATTTTTTTACTCTGCACTTCTTGGCCTTTAGATGAAGAATATCATTTTTTCTTTTTGGCATAATAAATTCAAGATTATAGGCACTCTCATCCTCACTTTTTGACTCCCTCATAGGCTCAGATAGCTTGATTAGTACCTCACTATCTGAATAAAATGTGGAAAATGATTGGAATGAGGTCTAATACGCCCTAGATCAAAAATTGTACTACTATTTACATTCCCATATATACACACACTCAAATCTCCCAGAGTAATTTATCCCCTCCCTCATATAACTCTAGATCACTCTTCTCAACATTGGCATCCTCAAGAAAAACATGGTCTAATGATTGGTATTCTCGCTTTAGCTCCTCAATTTGGCCTAGAAGATTTTTTTTACCTTCATACAACTCATTATTAAATTACTAGGCATTATATGCATCAACCTTTGCACTCTAACCCCATCTATATTATGTACAGCCAAGCAAAATTAATCAATTTTATGTGAAAGTTCATCTCTCTCCTTAGAATAATCATTCACTAACGTTGTCAACGACGTTCTGCATATTCGCCTAATCGAGAATATATGTCCCAATAGCAACCCTTGCTCCTATATTCAAATTCAGACCTTCCAGAGTTCAAGTCATGACAAGCCCAAAAAGTTTGGCCATAAAAGTCTTCTATCAACCAAGTGTCTTCATCAATAATCTTATCTCCAAATATTTCATCCCTAGATGTCATGTTCAGAGAACTAAAATCACACTAAGAGAAAAGTCAAATAGTTATAAAATTTAAAATATTTACAAAAAGAGAAGGAAAAAACATGTAAATATAAAAGAAGAAGTCTAATTTTGAAAAATGGTTAATTTCTAAGTCCATGGCAACGACGCCAAAAACTTGTTGCGGTCAAATACACACGCAAGTATACGCGGTCGCCAAGTAATAAAGTGATTAAAAGTTGGATGTCGATCACATGAGAACTTGTGATTAACTTTTAACAAAATTAAACTATCCTAATTTTCTAAATCAGAATTAAAGCTAGAAGTATTTAATTCTAAACTAATTAAAATAAATAAAAATAAATAATGAACTTTAAACAGAAGAAGAGAAAATTTTTATTTTATCAATATAATGAAAACGATATAGGGTTATAGGCTATAACATTCCTATTGTATTCTTCAATTGAACTAGCTAACTAATTTATCTAGTTTAATGATTAACAGGGATAATATTGCTCATAAGAATCGGTCGAGTTCTTACTCGCCTATTCAAGTTAACCTAACGCCTATATATCTATGGAGTTAGAACTTACCAAAATGTATTTATAGTTCTTGTAAATCAACCAAGCAAGACAATTAGGTATATTTCTATCCTAACCGCGAATCCGTACCCCGATACCCAGGTTCAAGAATTTGCTCTCACTACAAAAAAAAACCCAATTACCAACAAAAAAAATATTGGTAAATTGATCAAATTGGTTGGCATTTTGAATTACTAACAGATTACCAACGGATACGGACCAGTTGCTAAAAGGCTCGATGGTACAATTTACCAACCATGTTGAATTTGTTGGTAAAATTACCAACTAAAAATTAGTTAGCAAACACCAAATACATTTGTTGGCAATTTTTGAATCTACAGTCCAAAATTTTCGTTGGTAAATTTACTAACAAAAATTCAGTTGGGAGTTCGTTAGTAAATTTACTAACATACGAAAATTGAGTTAGTACAATTGGTTTTTCATATTTTATATTGTGTTTGTGTAACGACCCGGCCTGTCGTTACGGGAATTTACCACCCCGTCATGTTGCAATTACATGTTTTATGCTTTTATATCAGTGTTAGAGCCTATCGGGTGAGTTAGGAGTGAATTGAATTGAAAATGAAGCAAATAGCATGTTTGAATGAAGTTTGAATATGGAAAGTCAACCTAGAGTTGACTATCGAGTTAGAGTGCTCGGAATCAGATTCTGATGATTCGACTAGTTTCGGGGGATCATTTATAACTTAGGAGAGCAATCGGAATTGAATTTGGAGGCCCGATGTAGAAATAGGCTTGAATTGGCTAAGGTTGAATTTTGGCAAAAACCGGATGGGAGGTGAGATTTTGATCGGGGGTCGGAATGGAATTCCGACAATTCTTGTAGCTTCGTATGGGATTTTGGATATGTTCGCAAAATTTCAGGACATTCGGACGTCGTTTGATCGGGTTTTGGATTGAATGTTAGTTTTGAAAGTTTTGAAGAAACTTAGGCTTGAATCCGTGTGTAATTGGTAATTTTGATGTTTAGGATGGTGTTTTTATGATTGGAACAAGTTCGTATCGCGTTTTGGAGTATGTTGGTGGTTTTCGTTGGGGTCCCGGGGGCCTCGGGAGGATTTCGGACCATCAATCGGGCATTTTGAACTTGGAAAAGGCCTGCTGTAAATTGCAGGTTACTGCCCAGGCATTAAGCCTTCGCGTTCGCGTGGCATGGGCCGCGTTCGCGAAGGCCAGGCGGATCAAAGCATCGCGTTCGTGAGCAGAGATGTCGCGTTCGCGTAGGCAAGGTACGGTGAAGCTTCGCATTCGCGTGACTGGGAGTCGCGATCGCGTAGAAGGAAAGGAGAGAGCATCGCGTTCGCGTGGGAGTGTACGCGTTCGCGTAGAAGAAGAACCCGGCGGCTGAGAGATTGTGCATCGCGAACGCGTGGTGGAGCGTCGCGTTCGCGAGGGGTAAACTGGAGCTGAGTATCGCGAACGCGTGAAGACCATCGCGAACGCGTAGAACAAATTGGTCTGGCAGTGAAACTAAAATCACAGAACTGAGGGCTCACGGGTTCATATACCCAAAACATAATTTTTGATCCCTAGAGAGAAGAAATCACGGGAAAACGCTGGGAAATCATCGGGTATTCATCGGAGGTAAGTTTCTTGACTCAAAAACATCATTTTATGGTAGAATTAACATCAATCTTCATGAATTTGGGTAGAAATTGTGAAGGATTGTGGCCTAGATATTGAAAACGAAAATTTGGGTTATGAAAGGCCGATCGAACTCCGATTTTGGTAAATTTTATATGTATGGACTCGTGGCGAGATGAGGATTCTGGAAATATGAGTTTCGAAATTTTTCGAGATGTGGGCCGGGGCTCGGGTTTTGCAAATTTCGTGATTTTTGATATTTTTCGAGTTCTTTCGATTGGGTGATGTTCCATTAGCCTATTTTGATATATTTGTTCTGATTTGTGCTAGTTTTGACGTGCGTGGATGCCGGTTCGAGGAGCTAAGGCGTCGCGGGCATGAGCTTTCGTCGGTTCGAGGTGGGTAATACTTGTAAATGATGTCCTGAGGGTTAGTAAACCCCGGACTTGCACATCTTAGTGTTGTGTTGAGTTGAATTGCACGCCGGATAACGGGCGTGGGGTAGAGCACCATTGGGGATCGCGACTTGGTCCGTCCCGCGTAATAAATAATAACATCTAATTGTTGAAAGGAATTGGACTAATTATCATGTTTGGGCTTCGTGCCGATTATTTGAATCCTTCAGGGATTAGTATCATTGTCTTGATAACACTGTACATATTTTTTTCTAAATTTAAGGTTTTAAATGGTATTTTTCTATTCAGCATTCTTATAAGGTTATGAAAAACTTGAACAAGGTCTTAATAATATTTTAGCTGTGAGCTAATGTGATATTATTGCATGTAAGGCTTTCTTGATTATTTGTTAGACTGATTGGGCCGAGGGCCATATGTTAGGGCATGACATTTCATGTGAGCATATGCATACACATGCATGGATCGGACCGCACGCCGCAGTGGTATACGGATCGGGCTGCGCGCCGCAGCAGGTGTGATATTAATATTGTGCTTGGGCTGTAGGAGCCCCTCCGGAGTCTGAACCCCCACAGTGAGCACGGGTACCCAAATTGGATCGGGCTACACGCCGTAGCGGTCATATGCGTTGCATGGCATACATACATTGGTTTACGTGTACTACGTGGCATAACATTCAGTACTCATACATTACTGGCACACATGCATTAGTTGCCTTATTGACCGGATCTCCTGGTGTAAATTGATAAGGAGTGCTGAGCCCGAGGGGCTGATTTGAGTGCGGACTTGCACTGCTTGAGATTGTATCCAGGTATTGGTATATTTTTATGACAGAAAGTAGCTAATTGAGATTTTTAATAATCTACTCTCATATGCTTGAAAGGAGTAAAAAGATAGTTCTGTATTGTGTAGCATGAGATAGTGCCTATCGTGGTTTTCTTCCCTTCAGCATTATTTACTTTTATTACTGCTGAGTTGGAAGTACTCACACCCGACTCCCTACACCTTGTGTGCAGATCCAGGTACATCACAGTGAAGCTGATTTTATTGCGGCTCGAGAGTGCTTTTGGACAGTCAAGGTAGCTGCCAGCATTCGCAGGACCTGAATCTCCAGTTTGCCTGTATTTTTGTTCTGATTATCCCACACTTGTGCACAGTTATATTCACTATTTACACTTGTATATTCCGTAGAGGCTCATGACTCTTGACGCTTCGGTCTATGGGAGTTGGCACATGTTGGGACTTGGTTCCCTGTTTTAAATATATCTATCAATTGTTATGCTTAAATTGGATAAAGTGAGCTTGTGGCTCCGTGGTTATTGTTGATTGGTCGGGCTGGCCTAGCACTGTGCTGGGCGCCATCACGACCGGATTTGGGGTCTTGACAACTTGGTATCAGAGCCTAGGTTTACTAGGCCTCATGAGTCTTGAGCCGGTTAGTAGAGTCTTGTGGATCGGTACGGGGATGCATGTTCTTATCCTCGGGAGGCTGCGAACCTTAAGGAAACACTTCACATTTCTTGGAATTCTTATCGTACGCATTTGATTCAGCTTGAGATATAATTTTGAAATTCCTTCCGCACGTCTGTGTACGCATCGAGCGCTCAGTAATATAATTGACTTATGGATTGCAATTCCCCGATCGAGGGGCGAGATATGATCTCCATGAGTTCATGTTGGGCCAGTCGGGAGGACATGAGGCCGGATCCTTGTCTATGGCTTTAGCACCAAGGTATTAATTTTGCGAGTCGGTATTATGAAGTTTATACGATCGGTACTGATCCTTATTGTGCAAATGGCAGTTTGATAATGGGGAAGTTGTAAGGTATTCAGTTCTTATTGTGATTTGATATGTAGCCCTAGCTATGGGCGTGAGAAATAATTATCATATCTCGTAATTGGAAGATAAAGTGCCTTATGTGTAGTGGAACGAGTTTAAATTCAGGAAGACTAAAGTGATTTTGATATGTGTTATGATTCGAGCAGGTACAGCGTAGGTTCAAGTATAAATTATGATAATATGATTCGTATAGTATTGAGATTTAATGTTGTTGAAATACATTGTGATATCTTGTTGAGTTTTGGATGTATTGTTAGAATGGTTTGGTGATTCTCTGGCAGGTGGATAGGCCAATTTACAAAGGAAACTCTGCCGAAATTTTTGGAAAATTTGGGACTTAGAAAGATTTCTGTCACCTAAATAGGGGGTGTAACTGTTGTGTGTGAATGAATGCAAGAATTGCAAAAGAGCTAAGGTCTCTGATGATTCGAGTCTCTATCAAGGCTTGTAAATGACTTGAGTTTAATATCATATTAACATTTCGGCATCACTTGAGTAATAATGATATGAGTGGTTGAAAGTGCTTTGATGAATGGCTTCGAGCTAAGTTGGGGAGGTTGCTATTGATTAACTGATTGCACTATTGTGTGCTATGTTGATTCTGTCTCTAAGTATGTTGGGAAATTCTGGTAAAGGTTATGGTGCTTCGTAGATCTGATGAAGTACTAGGGTGTTTTGAACTGCTATTGGTAAAGAATATTCACCGTATAGAAAAGAAAGATAGCTGATTGTATCTGTAAATAATCATGTTCTGCGATGTCAGAGTTCTAACACAACATGAGCGGTTCTACTCAATAGGACAGTTGAACTACAGCTGAGTAAGGGTGAATGACACCCGAGAATTGTTGTACTGTGTTCAAGATTTTGCTTGTAACAGTCAGGTGTCTTAAGATTGTGCATGTGGCTAAAGACGGTGGTTTCGTTAGAAGAGGTCAAGACTTGTGTTATATTATGTGAATGATGGGATTCTATGTAATCCGTATTGGAAGGTAATGATAACGAACTCAAATCGCAAGAGGTTCTTCAAAATAAAGTATTATAGAATGTGATCCTTCTGGGAAACATTGTGAGAGTATTCAGTGGCCTATGTGTCTTAGACCGTGTGGTCTTATGTGTGAGTCTCGTGTGGTAACATGAATTGATGTGTTATGGTGCTACAGTAATGGTTAATATTAAATTAATGATGAATCAGAAAGGAAACTGGGTAAATGGAACAACTTGTTAATAAACCGAAATGGTATGATAAGGAATACGATTAATTCCTGGTATATGTTTGATGTAATGAGTCTTGCAGATATTGGGCAATAGAACTTTTGAGTGCTGGCAGTTGTACAACGCGATATAAGGATTTAGTCCTGGCAGTTTAACTTATGCAATATAATTGGGGAGAAAGAGTTTATGATGTGTTTTATCACGGTTTGAAAATGAGTATATTCATGTCGGTATGCGAAGCGTGGAATGTGTAATGAGTTTTTCTTCTATATGGGATCACGAAAGTCCTTGACTAGTGGAGTGCGCCGATGTTGAGGCGGAGGAAAAGGATATGAATTTCCATGTTGTCTTAGTGTGATATGGTATACACGATGTGTTATGGAAAGTTGATAATGGTATATTCTAGGTTTTGAGATCGGTTCATAATATATGGGAAGTCAATAAAATTATTGAGCAGCGCGGACAGCTGCAGGTGAATTAAGAATCGATCTTTCTGATGATTTAAGAAAATGGTATTGCTATTCTATTAACTTGGTAGGGAATATGATCCAAAAAGGACAAGGTAATGTAAACTGATGATATCCAGTGGTATGGTGGTATTCTCTTGTTGGATCGACTATAATAACTGAGTCGTTGATGGCATATTGAAATTTCTGAATGGCCGTCGTGGTATGAATGGACGTTTGATGTGCGTTATGTATATGTACAGTGGAGTACGGGATCAGGCATAGTGATTCATGTGTTATATATGTGTTGGAGACTAGAAGTTCTCGTAATCCGCCTATGCAGGTGGTTGTATATCGTGTGTATCGACACCGTTTTGTGGTTATTGGAAATCGGAAGCCCTAGTGGCTCTCTCTTAGCTTGATATGATGAATTTGGGTTATGATACCTTATTTCAAACTGGTTGACATAAGACAGGTCGTCTAGACAAATGAGCTATGGACTATGTCGGAAAATGGCACAAATTGCGTAACAGAGAGCATCAGAGTATGCTCCAACAGGGTAGTTGTACCTTAGGACCAGCAGACGGCTGGTGGGTATTGCTTTGTTGGTTGGGCCTTAGTGGCGGATGTCGGTGTAGAGGTATCTACCATTGATTCAGTTCCAGTATTGAGAAACGTTGTCGGATGCGTTTCATGTGGCCGAGCTTGAGGCTATATATATATATATATATATATATATATATATATGTTTGCTATAATGAGAAAATTCGACTCGATATGCATTTCCTTTGCGAGATTTATGCGTGGATCGGGTGGCACACCGCCACAGGTATGTTATCTAGATCGGGTGGCACGCCGCCACGGGTATGTTATTGGAGCGGGTTGCACGCCGCAACAGAATATTGTGAAAATATAGTTAGTTATATGCTACTGGGTATACAATACTTCCCCACTTCTGAGGAAAAGTCCGTTTTGAGTATCGCTTGGCAAATGGCACGTCGGTTGTGTCCTTTCAGGATTTGATAGCATACGTTAATTATTTCACTGTGGGTGAGGTTGATTGCGTGGGTTCAAGACCTAGATTCGTGCGTGGCTAACTGTTTTGAGCTTAGTGGCTTGAGGTGCTTCATGAGTATTAAAGTTGGGAAAGAATCATGAATCGTGGCAAGGCCACGTGATGTTATGACCTCTCGAGGAGGATTCAGGTACTCTAATTCTATAATGCGAGACACGATCTCAGTTCTATGTTATGATGTCACAGAGGAATTGAATTGCAGCTCTTTTGCTGGAGACAGTTATCATGATTTGAGCTGTCATGATTCGAGTGTGTTTAGACGTTTCTATTGGAGCCTATGTTGTGCTCGTCGTGGCTTAGGCCGGTGTTGAGGTGTCTTATCACCAGTGCGGTGTGTTATAATCGAAATGACCATTGGAGTTATTAATGAATACGAGCATATTGGATCTTGGCTTGTTAGAAAGGTAAAAATCGAGGTTTGGCTCCGAAACCTATTGTAGTACCAGTTTTAAGAGGGAAATATATTCACGAATGGTTAACCTGAGAGATGGGTTCGGTATATCACGTGCTTCAGCTGCCGTGGGCAGGCTATGGAGGTGTTGGAATAAGACTCTACCTAATGAAAGAGGTTTTCAGCTAGTATTTGGTTATTGTGGCCTGTTGTTGTGATTAGAGACTATCGTCTCGAGTGATGGGGTTGCCGATACATCATATGATCTCACCCGGAGTAGTGAATGTGGGTTATTGCAGTGGATTCGAGTGTATCCTGAGTATAGGCATGGGATTTGCATTTGGCCTATGATTTCAGAAAGTGCAATGTGATTTATGGTCCAGATATTCTGTGAAATTTTGACTATATGGTGTTTTCGGACTTATGTGAGATAGGGTGACGTATGATCGCCCGAATATATGCTTGGTAAGGTCATTCAGCTATGGGGTTGCTTCTAGTACAACTCCGAGTACGCTCGAGGACGAGCGATTGTTTAAGTTGGGGAGAATGGTACGACCCGGCCCGTCGTTACGGGAATTTACCACCCCGTCATGTTGCAATTACATGTTTTATGCTTTTATATCGGTGTTAGAGCCTATCGGGTGAGTTAGGAGTGAATTGAATTGAAAATGAAGCAAATAGCATGTTTGAAGGAAGTTTGAATATGAAAAGTCAACCAGGAGTTGACTATAGAGTTAGAGTGCTCGGAATCGGATTCCGATGATTCGACTAGTTTCGGGGGATCATTTATGACTTAAAGAGAGCAATCAGAATTGAATTTGGAGGCCCGATGTAGAAATAGGTTTGAATTGGCTAAGGTTGAATTTTGGCAAAAACCGGATGGGAGGTGAGATTTTGATCCGGGGGTCGGAATGGAATTCCGACAATTCCTGTAGCTTCGGTATGGGATTTTGGATATGTCCGCAAAATTTCAGGACACTCGGACGTCATTTGATCGGGTTTTGGATTGAATGTTAGTTTTGAAAGTTTTGAAGAAACTTAGGCTTGAATCCGTGAGTAATTGGTAATTTTGATGTTTAGGATGGTGTTTTTATGATTGGAACAAGTTCGTATCGCATTTTGGAGTATGTTGGTGGTTTTCGTTGGGGTCCCCGGGGCCTCGGGAGGATTTCGGACCATCAATCGGGCATTTTAAACTTGGAAAAGGCCTGCTGTAAATTGCAGGTTACTGCCCAGGCATTAAGCCTTCGCGTTCGCGTGGCATGGGCCGCGTTCGCGAAGGCCAGGCGGATCAAAGCATCGCATTCGCGAGCAGGGATGTCGCGTTTGCGTAGGCAAGGTAAGGTGAAGCTTCGCGTTCGCGTGACTGGGAGTCGCGATCGCGTAGAAGGAAAGGGGAGAGCATCGCGTTCGCATGGGAGTGTACGCGTTCGCGTAGAAGAAGAACCCGGCGGCTGGGAGATTGTGCATCGCGAACGCGTGGTGGAGCGTCGCGTTCCCGAAGGGTAAACTGGAGCTGAGTATCACGAACGCGTGAAGACCATCGAGAACGCGTAGAACAGATTGGTCTGGCAGTGAAATTAAAATCACAGAACAGAGGGCTCACGGGTTCTTATACCCAAAACATAGTTTTTGATCCCTAGAGAGAAGAAATCACGGGAAAACGCCTGGGAAATCATCGGGTATTCATCGGAGGTAAGTTTCTTGACTCAAAAACATCATTTTATGGTAGAATTAACATCAATCTTCATGAATTTGGGTAGAAATTGTGAAGGATTGTGGCCTAGATATTGAAAACGAAAATTTGGGTTATGAAAGGCCAATCGAACTCCGATTTTGGTAAATTTTATATGTATGGACTCGTGGCGAGACGAGGATTCTGGAAATATGAGTTTCGAAATATTTTGAGATGTGGGCCCGGGGCTCGGGTTTTGCAAATTTCGTGATTTTTTATATTTTTCGAGTTCTTTCGATTGGGTTATGTTCCATTAGCCTATTTTGATGTATTTGTGCTGATTTGTGCTAGTTTTGACGTGCGTGGATGCCGGTTCGGGGAGCTAAGGCATCGCGGGCATGAGCTTTCGTCGGTTCGAGGTGGGTAATACTTGTAAATGATGTCCTGAGGGTTAGTAAACCCCGGACTTGCACATCTTAGTGCTGTGTTGAGTTGACTTGCACGCCGGATAACGGGCGTGGGGTAGAGCACCATTGGGGATCGCGACTTGGTCCATCCCGCGTAATAAATAATAACATCTAATTGTTGAAATGAATTGGACTAATTATCATGTTTGGGCTTCGTGCCGATTATTTGAATCCTTCAGGGATTAGTATCATTGTCTTGATAACACTGTACATATTTTTTTATCTAAATTTAAGGTTTTAAATGGTATTTTGCTATTCAACATTCTTATAAGGTTATGAAAAACTTGAACAAGGTCTTAATAAAATTTTAGCTGTGAGCTAATGTGATATTGTTGCCTGTAGGGCTTTCTTGATTATTTGGTAGACTGATTGGGCCGAGGGCCATATGTTAGGGCATGACATTTCATGTTATCATATGCATACACATGCATGGATCGGACTGCACGCCGCAGTGGTATACAGATCGGGCTGCGCGCCGCAGCAGGTGTGATATTAATATTGTGCTTGGGCTGTAGGAGCCCCTCCGGAGTCTGAACCCCCACAGTGAGCACGTGTACCCAAATTGGATCGGGCTACACGCCGTAGCGGTCATATGCATTGCATGGCATACATACATTGGTTTATGTGTACTACGTGGCATAACATTCGCACTCATACATTACCGGCACACATGCATTAGTTGCCTTATTGACCAGATCTCCTGGTGTAAATTGATAAGGAGTGCTGAGCCCGAGGGGCTGATTTGAGTGCGGACTTGCACTACTTGAGATTGTATCCAGGTATTGGTATATTATTATGACATAAAGTAGCTAAAAATTGAGATTTTTAATAATCTACTCTCATATGCTTGAAAGGAGTAAAAAGATAGTTCTGTATTGTGTAGCATGAGATAGTGCCTATCGTGGTTTTCTTCCCTTCAGCATTATTTACTTTTATTACTGCTGAGTTGGAAGTACTCACACCCGACTCCCTGCACCTTGTGTGCAGATCCAGGTACATCACGGTGGAGCTGATTCTATTGCGGCTCGGGAGTGCTTTTGGACAGTCGAGGTAGCTGCCAGCGTTCGCAGGACCTGATTCTCCAGTTTGTCTGTATTTTTGTTCTGATCATCCCACACTTGTGCACAATTATATTCACTATTTACACTTTGTATACTCTGTAGAGGCTCATGACTCTTGACCCTTCGGTCTATGGGAGTTGGCACATGTTGGGACTTGGTTCCCTGTTTTAAATATATCTATCAATTGTTATGCTTAAATTGGATAAAGTGAGCTTGTGGCTCCGTGGTTATTGTTGATTGGTCGGGCTGGCCTAGCAGTGTGCTGGGCGCCATCACGACCGGATTTGGGGTCTTGACAGTTTGTAATTGGTTGGTAAATATAGTAACAAGAAAAATTCCGTTAGTATTTTGTTAGCAACTATACTAATGGATACCAACTTGGTTGGTAAATCTGATTGTAAATTTTTAAAAATACGTTGGCAATCGGTTGGTAATGTTGTCTATGGAAAATTTCTATTTAGTAAATTGTTGGTAATTTACAAACAAATTTCAAATTCATTAACAAATATGGTTATAATAATTGTATTAATATTAATATAAAGATTTAAAAGATTCCAAAAAATGTAAACAAAATAAAAAACATACTAAAACTTTATAAATAATAATCTCATGACGTTGAAAGCAGAATTAATCCAAGATGTGTCTAACATAAATGAAGCTAAAATAAATCTTAATACGACTCGTGTCATTTGGCGACGAGTTGCAGAATCCAAGACGTGTCTAACATAAAAGAAGCTAACATAAATCTAAATAGGACTCTTGTCATTTGGCGAAGAGTCATGTCTACGAGAAGGCGGTGTAGGTAAGCCACCTATGAGGACCGACAGACGGTTTTGGAGTAGTTGATCAACTTGCTCACGCACCTCTTGCTGCATTTCGTGTCTCATTTCTTCCCGCATTTCTTCTCTCATTTCTTGCCTAATCTCTTCTCTGATTTCTGATCTTATCTCATGCTTCATCTCTTCCTTAATTTCTTGCAAACGATGTCCTACACATTCACTCACCCGAGCATTGAAGTCTTGATCTTGAAGTGGAGATATCGAACTGGAGGAAGCACCAACATGCCCATAGAAAGGAGCTTGAGAACCAAGACCATAAATGCGCGTATTCTTAACACCGACTTCCTCCAAATAAATTTGTGAGAAATCAACTTCAGGAGGCTCACTGGACCCATCTTCAGGCTGAGACGCAGATACAATTTTAGACATTATGGCGTCCTGAACAAAAATAAAATGATATAAACTCTATAATAATAACTTTAACAGAGAAAACATGAAGAACACAGTCATAAAGGCAATAAAACTGAAAACTCAAATGTCAATAATAGCACCTTAAAGACAATAATTTTCAGCTATTAAACAGTGTTCCTACAAATTGCATTACTTGTTTGCCATCCAGCAGAATTTAAAACTCTGCACATCATTGACAGTGTAAATATCATTTTACAGCAGTAACCACTCCAACATATGTTCAGAAGAGCAGAAACAAGCTTCTACATGAATATTAATGAAGTTTCTACTTGAAGGCTAACATCACAACATTGACAGTGTAAATAGCAACAGAAAAGCAGTAAAGAAAGACAAGAAAAGGAGAAATCATCCAACAAGATAACTTGCCCTTGTTTCAGCCAAACAAAGAGTGCAACCCCGCACTTAAGTTATTGAAAGAAAAAGGAGGTAAAGGCAACTAACAAGAGAAAATAGTTACATTATCACACAATTTGGAATGAATATGTAGGTCTCTAGGAACATTTATTGCTAAGTACATCTGCAGTTAACCTGAAAGATAGATATCAGACAGTACTTCAATATCTTGATTGCATATTGTTACTGAAAATTATGTTCTGTTGACAGAGTAATATTGTGTTTGTCGGCCTTCAAGGTAGCGAAAGGAAGGGTAAAAGCAGAGACTTAGGAACTCTACTCCAACATATGCTCAGAAGAGTAGAAACAAGCTGGCACAAGAGGTAGTGTACATTGGTCTTCTTTGTCACTAAAGTTGAGCTTCTGCTTGCTAGTAGAATTTATCACAGACAACTTCTGATCATATTTCTAGTCTTCCTCCAAGCTCCAATAGATGGAGGGCATGGGGGCTTACTTCTGTTTCTAGTTTTTGTTCTTATTGCTTCCAAGCTAAGTGATGGCATTCGTAGATGTTTCTGTTCTTGGCCTCTAGCATGGTGCTATCGGCATTGGCATTTGATGTCTATCTTCAAAAAAGTAGAGACGTTATTTACTTTTCTTTTCCTTTTCCCAATTAGGAAACATAAAGAGTTTTAGAAGCTGCAAATATATGCAAGAATCTGGCATCCAAGTAAAACGCGATACGTCTTAACATGTTAAACTCCAATTACCAAAGTACAAAGACTATCCATAACCCCAATTAACAAAGTACAGAGACTCTCAATTCCAAGATGATATATGGTTGTCTTCAAGAATAATATCCCACATGCATAATAATTGATAAACATCCACACATTCAGTGTTGGGAAGAACGTGAAGCAAGAAAAAGTCACAACCCCCATTTCACGAGAAGCGAGAAGCGAGAAATGAAGCACTCGATTTTTTGAAGTGAAGCGTAATTTAAAGAAAAAAAAGTAAATACTGCAAAGAGGAATGTTCCGTTAAATACTAGAAAAACTGGGCAGTAATTTTCTGAGAAAGAATCGAAGGTAAAAATACATTTGCCAGCATTTCGCCGCTTTTTGGACGTTTAGAAAGAAAAAAGAAGAAGAAGAAGAAGAAGAAGAAGAAGAAGAAGAAGAAGAAGAAGAATAAGAAGAATGAAAATTAAAAGTGCAGAACATACCTGTTGAAAATCATAATGCATATATCGCGAAGGCAACAAACTGGCTCACTTAGCTAATTATGCTCTTGATGTAGGTCCATCATCTCAAAGGAAGGCCCTGCCCAGTTCTTTGGCGACACTACTGACTGACTTTGGGAGCTACATTTGGAGGGCTCTCACAAGGACATATGCACTGTACTCTATATGTATAGTTTTCTAGGATGTGATTCATGGGAATGATACATTCACATTATACTGGACATCGCTACATCAAACTCATTGTGCTATAGACCTAGACAACTCCAAGTTTCAAATATGGGAGGTGATTTAAAGGATATTTAGCAAATATGGGGACTTAACAGACATAAAAGGATGCAATGGAATCTCAAGACGACTTTCAACAAATTAACAAGGAATCACAGAAAATAATACATGAATATCAGTGAACTAAAGGATGTACTATTTTCATTTGGTTTGGTGCTCAAAGTTTGTGCTACGCTTTCAAGCCAAATAATGAAGATGTCAAAATATTATTCAAAGAGCTACAAGATACTGCCCAGCTCTTGGCATAAAATGAATCAAATATGGTGAGGGCGCTCATGCGATTTATATCCATATGGCTAGTTTATATTTTGTTTTGTTTATACTGTTATAGGCTACAAGTTTCTACATTTCTTAGTTCAAATTGTAAGACCTATTTTGGGTATCACTCATTCAAAATTGGTCACAGGAGATGTAATCACAAGATAGGTGCTTTACTTTTACTTGGCAATAAATGATATCCAAGCTATAGTAACTTACATAAGTGCTCTTAGATTTCTGGTCCACAAACTCCTTGTTCGCCTTGACATGTGTCTTCTTCAGAAGCTCATGTGGATGAGCTGGTCTTCCTAGTTCTTTTTC
This sequence comes from Nicotiana noctiflora, assembly GCA_032618575.1. Classification (NCBI taxonomy): domain Eukaryota; kingdom Viridiplantae; phylum Streptophyta; class Magnoliopsida; order Solanales; family Solanaceae; genus Nicotiana; species Nicotiana noctiflora. The sequence goes on from JASVEL010008552.1 coordinate 96,598, forward strand.
CTAGAATTGAAAACCACGTTCACTATATTAAACATAATCACTAGCTTTGGAGTTATTATAACTTGGCTAATAAAAAGGGAATATACCAGTTGTCTTGCATGTTCTCGGTGACTTCTGGAGCCTCCTGTATGGCGTGAGGGACCAGACCCTTCACCACCTTTCTCAATTAGCCAATTCCTTAAGCATTGCGCGGATTTAGCTTTAAAAGCCACAGTCTCCCAGTGAGGCTTCCAGCTGTTCCAAATAGATACTGGAATAGTTTTGCGCTTCTTCTCACAACTTCTTGCTTTAGATAACATACCACTGTATCGTTCTTCACATTTGCTTATAAACTTATCCTTTACAGTACCTTCAATTGCAGTGTCCCACTGAAATCGTTTCTGTTTGAGAAAATCAAATGGAAATAACACAACATATTAATAACAACAACAACAATAACGTATACCGAGTGTAGTAAATCTTTGGCTCAAGAAACACAAAGGAACTCCAAATATTATCGATCTTATAATACTATAACTTTACCTTAAACTCTTCCCAATAGAAGTCTTTTGTCTCTGGTGTAACAGACTTCCAATTATGTCCTTCAGGATCAAGTTTCTCCTTGAAGATTTTTGTGACAGATCGAGCGACGTCATTACCCGAGTCCAGTTGGCTAAAGTAAATAAGAAACGAATTATGTTGTTACTCCATTCCATTTAAGGCTATCATGTTCTTTCAAGAAGCATTTGAGATGCACTGATACACATCAGATTAGCACTAAACAAAAATTCAAAAAAATATAAACTAGTGATCACTTTTACTCTTACCCTCCAGGGACGATTGTAATTGGGATACGGTTACCGCCAATTGTGTTTGACGAACTTGCTGATCGGATTTTATCTCCAGGTGTACCAAGATCAGAAGAAGAAGATGGTAAGGATCTGTTTGTAGTTGCATTCAAATGTGGTGTTTCTAGAACTGGAGTTTCAGGTGACTGATCAGATGTGGGACTCAACATCTCAGGAGATCTCATTGTGTTTGCATTCCTATTTTCAGCATATCTACGTGCTCCACCTCCCCTAGGTGCCATATCTGCAATTCCAAAAAGTCAGATGTAGATGAAAATATAACATAATTAATGAATCATGGACAAATTTATTTGGATACAACAATTGATATATTATTCCAAGAGTAATTAAATGAAACATTACTGCAAGAACAAAATGCTCTGAAAAAAATAAGGCATACATATTAATCTAGACATGGCAGATTCAAAAGACAAACGTCTAAAAAGGAACAAAGATACAACTATAAACAACAACTATGCAGGCCAGCAATTATAAAGATACAACTATAAATAGCAACTATAAAGATACAAGGAGAAAGATGAAATTTTACCTCTCAAATGGGTACATCCATCGATATCGCACCAGACCTGCTATCCTTGCTTCATAAGCAAGATGCACGGGGAGATGCTCCATTCAATCAAAGAAGCTGGGAGGGAATATGCGCTCCAATTTACAAAGAATTTCAGGTATTTCTTGTTCAAGTCTAACCATATCCTCTTCCCGAATTGCTGTTGAAGTGAGATCCCTAAATAATAGACTCATCTTAGCAAGTGGTTCCCAAACTTTTTGTGGTAATAGCTCACGAAAAGCAATAGGGACCAATCTTTGCATGAATACATGACAATCGTGGCTTTTCATACCAAATAATTTATGTTTTTTCATGTCCACACACCTTCCCATATTTGAGACATATCCATCTGGAAATTTCAGATTCTCCACCCATTCACACAACACTTTTTTCGACTTCTTGTCTAGTGTATAACAAGCTTTCGGATATTCATCACCAACAACATGTAATTCAGGGCGTCGGCAGAACTCTTTCAAGTCTTCTCTAGATTTGGCATTATCTTTTGTTTTACCATCTACGTCCAACACTGTGTTGAACACATTCTCGAAAAAGTTTTTCTCGATATGCATAACATCTAGATTGTGTCGGATCAGATTTGTACTCCAATACGGCAAATCCCAAAATATGCTTCTTTTCTTCCAACCCGAAAACTTACTAATTTTGCCATTAACAATATCAGCCCCAAGCTCTGTCACCTTTTTCAACCCCAATTCATTTATCTCCTTCAATATATCATCACCTGACCGTATCGGAGGAGGATGCGTTCTAACCACTTTATTCTTTCTAAATGAATTTCTATTATTTCTGTATGGATGATCCAGTGGTAGGAACTTACGATGATTGTCAAACCATGACTGTTTTCCACCTTTAGTCAAAGTAAAAGCATCCTGTATTCTCCATACAATATGGACATGCCAGCCTACCTGCAGTACCCCATCCAGACAACATCGAATATGCAGGAAAATCACTTATTGTCCACATCAAAGCAGCTCGCATGTTAAAATTTTATTTCTTAGAGATACCATATGTGTCCACACCTATACTCCACAATTGTTTTAGTTCTGCAATCAAAGGCTGTAAGAAAACATCAAGCTATTGCTTAGAGTTCTTTGGTCCAGGAACTATAACCGACAAAAACAAATAGGACTCTTTCATACACATCCAAGGCGGCAAGTTGTATGGTGTCACAACTATTGGCCAAGATGAATACTGTTGACCTGTTTGTCCAAATGGTTGAAAACCATTTGTGCATAGCCCCAACCTGACATTACGACTTTCAGCTGCAAAAGATGAATGCATCTTATCAAAGTGTTTCCATGCGGGTGCATCTGAACAGTGACGCATCACACCTTCCTCAACTTCATGTTCGGCATGCCATCGCATATGTGCAGCAGTCATGTCGGAAGCATATAACCGTTGTAACTGTGGAGTGATGGGAAAGTAGTTTATGTTTGAATAGTACAAGATTTCTCTTTGAATTCGATATTTGCCTAGTAATCTAGTACCTGGGATGGCGACAAAACTTGCAATGGCTTAGTTCACTATCTTCTCCCCAATAAATCATACAGGCATTTATACAACTGTGAATTTTTTCTACTGGCATGTTCATTCCTTGCATTAACTTCTTAGTTTCATAGAAATTATTTGGCATTAGGTTATCCGGAGGAATCATCTCATTCACATATTGACAAATGTCATCAAAACATCGATCAGATAGATGGTGTTCAGACTTGATGTGCAATAAACTTGCAACAGCTGACAATTGAGAATGTGTTTCACATCCAGGCCACACCTCTTGATTTGCAGAATCTAGCATATCATAAAATTTCTGCGCATCAGGATTTGGTAATTCATCCCTATCAATCGGATCGAATGAGGGGCCAGCGGCATCAAGGACCATTCTGTGGTATGAAGTAGGTAATCTAGGCTCAGCAGATGCATCCACATTTACCGATTCAGTATTCAAAGACTGATCCCAAATTCGAATCTCTTCATGTTGATTTATATTTCTTGTAACCTCATTTTCTCCATGCAAGTACCATATATGATATCCAGGTACAAAGCCATCGCGCAATAAATGTTCATGGACAGTAAGAACATCTTCAAAATTTCTGTTCTGACAGTTTTTCCGGTTACACGGACACCTTAGTCTCTCACCATCCATCCCTTCACGATGATTCTTTGCAAACTCAATAAATTGCTCAACACCTCTTATGAATTCTGGATTATACAAACCTCCCTTTAACCTTCTGTACATCCACTCGCGACTTAAAGTCATTTTTCAAAATAAACTTTCTTTCCTGATAATATAAAAGAATTACAGTAGCATTATTGATTTCTAAAAATTGTTAGATAGTAGTACAAAAAAGAGTACTAATAATCAAATTAGCCCTCAAATTCCAATTATAATGAGCAAAAGCTTTCAAGATATCTACAATATACTAGATAAATTAGAATGTAAAAAAAATACTTACCACTTACCCGCCCAATATTGAATTGTAGAATTGAGAAGCTTCCGAACTCTAGCTTGTGCGAGACTGCTGTGAGATTATGTATCAGTTGGGAAAGATAATGGAAAGAATTAACCATATTGGTGATCGTGGGTACAGAGAACAAGCTAAAATGACGCCAGTTCTCTGTAATTTTAGGAGAGTAGGGAAGAAGCTGGCGGTACCCTATATGCTGCTGACTCATGAAATATTTGGGTAATATAAAATTAATTAGGTGATACACTCTATATAATTAGTTATATAATTACTTTAATTTGATGTTTAATTAGTAGTGTAGGCCATTAATTTAATTTGGTGTATTTATGTCAATTCATGTTTAAGAGTCCAACTCCTACTTAACATTGTACAACACCACCTAAGCATGAACTAACAATAAATTAAATAAAATATCAAAGATGTCCTTTTGGTCAGCAGCCAGGACAACCCTAAGCTCCTTAAACTCCCTTTTATTAATGGTAGAAATATATATATATATATATATATATATATATATATATATATATATATATATATATATATATATATATATTCCTTTACTCTTATTTTCTGTCTTTTATTAAAATCCATAAAATCTCCAAATATTAATTTTTGAGTTCCATAATTTTATTTTTGATTCTTAATTAAACTATGTTAATACTAATTAACTAATCACAAGAATTATACATATATCTTTTGGTTATTATATTATCATATAAATTAATAAATTTTAATTGCACCAAACTATTAAATTCGTACAAAATAATAAAATTTTAATTGCACCAGTGTTTGAATTATTAAATATAAACTAGGTCCAACATAATTTATAGCTAATTATTTAATGTTCGAATATGCAATGAAATTATTACTAATTAATATTAGAACTAGTATTATTACTCATGCTGATGTGCGTATACTAATCATGTCAAATGTTAGAGTTATTTAAATAATCTTCAAATTTAAATAATATTCTTGATAAATATAGATAATCATTGGATACTAATTAATTAAAAATGCTACGTGAAAAAAATTTAATTATTTCTCAAATCTCCTACTTTTTATTATATTTTATTTTTTTAGTACCATTCTCGCCAGTGTCATAGATCCTAAAATAGTTGGAATCGAATAATAACTCATATTTATCACAAAAGAATCCAAGGTTTTACTATGAAGGATATATATATATATATATATATATATACGATTTGACTCTTTTACTTCTACTTGAACTCTTATTGGTGTGTTAACATTGATGTCTTCCAAACATATTTCTATTTTAAAACTTCAGTTTCTAAAATTTTATTTTTCAATAATAATTATTTTATAATTAATAAGGTAAGTGAAAATATTATCCTTAATTAATTCAAAACTCAATTATGACGGCTATTTTAAAATTTAGAATTTTTCTTTAGCTTGTGAATTTCCTTTTTCTAGTATGACTAAAAGTATGATTATTGAAATTAACCATGTCAAATATTTGAGTTATTTGAATTATATATGTAAATAACATTAAAATTTAAACTTTCTAAATAATCATAGATAATCGTTATAATAATTAATAAAGCATACTACATGAAAAAAGACGAACGTTTTCTCAAATATCATAGCGATATATAAATGGAAAGTGGGGCTGAGGGACTATCTGTATTGGGAAAAAGTTTTTTTTATGACGTGGCAAGACACGTGGAATATTCAAAAGGTTATTATTCCGAAAGAGGATACGAGGAGACAAATTAGACACGGGACGAAATTCAACTATGAGTCACGTATCTATTTAAAGTGGGTTGGAATGTAATTCTAAAGAGAAAGGATACCAAGAGCAAATAGATACGAGTTCTGTATCAATTCAAGACATTCAAAGGCAATGGGTTAAAGAGCATTTAAAGCATGGACTGGAGACGGAAAGAAGTCGAAATTCAATCATTAAAAACCTGCAGATACGTTGAAGAATTATCATTTAATAAGAATGATTATGTAACGACATATTTAATGTCATTTATTATTCATAATATTATGTCATTAAAACCTAGGTTTCATTCTTCTACCTAGAGTCAACTATAAAAGGAGGAAGTTATACCAATTGTAGGGACGATCAACTGTTGAAAGACTACTGAAATACAATTTTTCTTTACTCTTCATTCTGATTATTGTAAGCCTATTACATTCCAAAATTCTTTCATATACACAAGCGTCCTCCTACATTGTCCCCTAGTACAGCATACTTAGAAAGCGGTTTCCAGGGTCAACCTGTTTAACTGCATGCCAGACCACTAAGTGATGAGACCGTGCAAACAAAGGCAACGAGGAGCGCTAGCCGGAACTGAACAATGGGTGGGTGTCCAACAAACATTCCTTAGCTAAGAAGGATTCATTCACCGCAGCTTCTCTTACTAGCAGATGAAACTAGCAACATCACATCATATAGAATACCGATTGACACGCATTCAAGTCTATCTTATAGTTTATGTTGATGATCTCATTGTTTCCGCGGGCGCATCCTTCATTTCCAAGCTTTATTTCTATCGTAATTTTTCCATCTGGGCGCCGGCCTCTTGATTATCAGTATAACCCAATTTTTCTATTATTTTCTGGTTTTAATCGAAGTTCCATATTTTGGTTAAACAACCCGGGACCTCAACCAAAAATATAAACCCACTCTAAAACATCACACGAACTTGTTCTAATCATAAAAACACATCCTTAAACACAAAAATTACCAAATTACCTCAAATTCAAGCCTAATTTTCCTTAGAACTTCCGAAACCTACTTACAATCAAAATCCCGACAAAACGATGTCAGAATGACCTTATAATTTGTAGACATATCTAAAATTACCTAACAAAGCTACTGCAACTGTCAAAATTCTATTCCGATCCCCGGATCAAAATCTCACCTATCAACCGATTCCGCCGAAATTCCAACTTAGCCAATTGAAGCTTATTTCTACACCGGACCTTCAAATACAATTCCAATCGCTCCCCTAAGTCACAATCACCTTCCGAAGCTAACCGAATTACCGAAATTCACATCCGAGTCTACTAACCACATAGTCAACTCCAGGTTGATTTTTCTAAAACAAACTCCATTCTAAGAGGTTGTATGCATTATTTTCAATCAGATTCAATCCAAATTCACCTGATAGAATAATACTGATATAGAACATGAAAAAATAAAATAAGGGGAAAACAAGGCGGTAACTCTCGTGACGACGGGCGGGTCGACACATTTCTCTATTTGATGTTTGCGTAGCAAAGTTGCTTAATTTAATTATTTTTTATTAATTTGAATTATGCATTATATATGGTTATGTAGGTTTAGGTATATGACATACTAATCTTTTAAAGGCAAAGCAACTTAAGATTTTTGCCCGTAAGAGCAGTTTTGGAAGGTTATGCATTATCTTATATAACTTAATTAGAAATTCCAATATCTTATATATGATTGATAATATACAAAATAATTTAATGTTATTTGGAAGTTATTGATATGGAGAGATTTGTTCTTTGTTTAGTAGTACCCACTATTAGTTGTCTTGAATTATTAATTAAATGTTAATTAATTATAGTTGATAAAATTAATAATTTTAAAAAATAATACTCAAAAATATTATTGATAATTTCAAAATAATAAATATATTCAGAGAAATCGAATAAAAGTCTGATATAATTTTTTCGCACTTAATTATTGAGATAATATGATTTTTAATTTATACATGATTTTGTTTAAAATGTATATGATTTGATTATATATATATACTCGAACAATTTAGATCGATATCATATATACTTTAATATATTCTTTAATTAATTAATAATGTAAGTATCATATGTAATATTAATGTGACGACCCGACCCGTCGTCACGGGAATTACCACCACGTTATGTCGTAAATTCATGTTTTATAATTTTATATCAGTGTTAGAGTCTATCGGGTGTGTTAGGAGTGATTGGGATTGGAAATGAGGCATATAGCCTTTGTGAAGGAAACTTGAATAAGGAAAGTCAACCCGGAGTTGACTATTTGGTTAGAGGGCTCGGAATCGGATTCCGATGATTCGGTTAGTTCCGGAAGGTGATTTGTGACTTAGGGGAGCGATCGGAATTGAATTTGGAGGCCCGGTGTAGAAATAGGCTTGAATTGGCTAAGGTTGAATTTTGGCGAAATCCGAACGGTAGGTGAGATTTTGATCCGAGGGTCGGAATGGAATTCCGACAGTTGCAGTAGCTTCGTTAGGTGATTTTGGATGTGCCTGCCAAATTTCAGGTCATTCGGACGTCGTTTAGTCGGGTTTTTGATTGAATGCGTAATTCGGAAAGTTTTAAGGAATTTAGGCTTGAATCCGTGTGTAATTGGTGATTTTGATGTTTAGGATGGTGTTTTTATGATTGGAACAAGTTCGTATCGTGTTTTGGGGTATGTTGGTGGTTTTCGTTGGGGTCCCGGGGGCCTCGGGGTGAATCCGGACCATCATCCGGCATTTGGAAACATGAAATGGTCTGCTGAAATCTGCAGATCACTGGGCATAAAATAAGCCTTCGCGTTCGCGAAGGAAGGATCCGCGTTCGCGAAGGCCAGGTTCAGTAAGGCATCGCGTTTGCGAGGGCGATGCCGCGTTTGCGAAGGTTGAGGCCAGTTGGCCATCGCGTTCGCGATGGGTGGGTCGCGTTCGCGTAAGAGGAAAAGGTAAGGCATCGCGGACGCGTGACTTCACGTCGCGTTCGCGTAGAGTAAAAGTCAGGAGGCTGAGGAATTGAACTTCGCGGATGCGTGAGAGCGTGCCGCGTTCGCGATGAAGAAGGGGAAAAAGGCATCGCGTTCGCGTGAGAGGCGTCGCGAACGCGATGAAGAAATGAGGCTGGCAGTGAAGTTAAGTTCAGAACAGAACCAGTCGCGGGTTTAACACCCAAAAACGCCATTTTTGAGTTCTAGAGAGAGAAACTCACGGGAATTGCTGGTAATTCATCGGGGATTTGTTGGAGGTAAGTTTTGTGGCTTAATTACATCATTTTAACATGAAATCATGGGTTAAATTTCTGTAAATGGAAGATTAAAGGTGGGTTTGAGCCCTAGGCCTAAATTTAAGAAAAACACTGATTTGAGTGGGCAAATGGAGTCCGATTTTGGTAAATTTTATATGCCTAGACTCGTATCGAGATGAGGATTCCGAATATGTAATTTTTGTAATTTTTCAACAAGTGTACCAAAAGTCGGGTTTTGACAACTTGTGGGTTTTGATATAAATTGGGTTATTTCGAATGAATTTCGTGAAATTAGCATATATTGATGCATTCTCTATGATTTTGAGCAGAGTTGGCATCCGAGGAGATTGATTTGCGAGGCAAGCGCAAGGCGGATTGAAGCTTCTACCGGTTCGAGGTGAGTGGTAGTAGTAAACAATGCACCTGAGGGTTTGAAACCCCGTACTAGCACTTTACAGTGCTATATTGAGATGAGACACACGTTCTATGACGGGCGTGGTGACATTGTGATTGGGGGTTTGGACGTAGTCCTTCCCGGCTAATAGAATACTGTGTTGGATGACTGTTACTGATACTATAATTGTACAGTTGGGCTAATAGCCATGTTTGGGGCCTTGTGCCGATCTGTAGAGTCTTAGGGAACCTATAGAGCTAGGTGACCCTTATATCGTGAATGGAAACATACACTCAGCCGTAGCTCTAGCTGTATAGCATAATATGAGCCCGTACTAGATGTGTACATTGAGAGAGATTATCTTGGGTGGGATTCCCTGTTCTAGCTGAGTGGGCCTGAAAGGCCAAGTTTATATTGACTTGGATAGGGTCGAGGACCCATAATGAGGTATTATATATATATACCTACATTGGATCGGGCTGCACGCCGCAGCAATATATATATTGGATCGGACTGCACGCCGCAGTAATATACATGTGATATACATGTAACATACATGTGGGACGGACTGCACGCCGCAGTATTATTGCGCTTGGGCTGTAGGAGCCCCTTCGGAGTCTGAGTCTGCACACATTCTCAGTGAGCACTGGTGTATATGATGGGATCGGGCTGCACGCCGCAACAGTATAGAGATATATACATATATATATTGGATCGGACTGCACGCCGCAGTAATATTTGTGTGGATCGTGTTGCACGCTGCAGTATTATAGTGCTTGGGCCTAGGGAGCCCCTCCGAAGTCTGTATACACCCCCAGTGAGCGTCGTCGACGTTAAATGGAGCGGGCTGCGCGCCGCAGCGGTATATGTATTGGAGCGGGCTGCACGCCCCAGCGTTATACTTAATCATATCCTATTATCTACTCAAATACTTATACATTATAGACATAAGTATGTGTCTTTATATGTTGAGATGGCCGTACACCGTAGGGGTACGAGTGAGGGTTGGTTCAGAGTGGAATCTTGTAGAGATAAACGTAGATTGGAGGTTAGAGTACTACTATATTGATGACGTACCTGTGAGGGTTGCCTTAGAACTGCTAAGTGATAGCACAGGATTTCTTACCTTCGGTTATTATTTATTATTGTTACTCACTGAGTTGAAATATACTCACCCCACTCCCCTGCACTTTCTGTGCAGATCCACAGGTGCCCGAGAGCAGTTGAGACATTGTAGCTGCTGATCCTTGTCTATTTTGCGGAGATTACGAGGTAGCTGCCAGCGTCAGCAGAGCTTGTTTTCTCCTTCTTTATCATCTTGTTGATTTCCTATTTGCCTAGACTTGGTTGTATTAGGATGCTATTCCGTAGAGGCTCAGTCTCGTGACACCACGATATGGTTGGGACCGTATTTTGTATGTTTTACTTTTCGGTTATCACCTGATATGATTAATTACTGTTTAAGTTTAATTTGATTAATAATTGGCCGGTTTAAGGGATAATATGGTCGGGCTTGCCTAGCATTGTGTTGGGCGCCATCACGACCAGGGTTTGGGTCGTGACAACAACAACAACAAAGGTTAACAGGTCTCGCGAGTCATGAGCCGGTTGGTAGAGTCTCGTGGATCGGTGCGGGGACGCCTGTACTTATCCTCGGGAGGCTGCAAACCTTTTTAGGAAAAGTTTCAATTCTTGGAATTCTTGTCGTGCGATTACTTTTGACTTGAACTGAACTTTGACATTCTATTCTCTCGCAGATGGCGAGAACTCGATCATCCGGACATGGAGGACGACCACCACTACCACCTGCTAGAGGCCGTGGATGCGGTCGTGGTCGTGGCGGAATTAGGGCAGCTGAGGCAGTGCCAGCTGACCCACAGCCCCCAGTTGCAGAGGTGCCAGCAGCACCACCAGATCAGGCACCAGCTGTGCCCATTGTTATTCCGGGTCTACAGGAGACCCTGGCTCAGATACTAGCAGTCTGCACTGGCCTAGCACAGGCGGTTTCAGTTACTACTGCAGCAGCTGCATCGGGGATCGGGGGTGTGTCACGCCCCAAATCGAGGGACATGACCGGCGCCTGACCGAGTTGCCCCAGTCAAGCGGACCTGGGTGCCTTTCATTCCCACGCGTTAACCCTGTGATGATTGTTTCTCATTAACCAAATATTTTACCAATAATGACTAATTTCATAATGCATAAACATAACCATGTGATTGATTCACTAACAAGTTCATAATTTATATTTACAACGCCCCATACATATACATAGGCCACAATCCCACGGTTTACATGTCTATGGAGCCTCTAGGATACAAAAAGGGAAATACAATACTTGCCGGTAACAAGGCTCCGGCTATACCTTACAAAACCAAAATGAAATCTAAACCGAGTGGCATGAACCACACAAGGCCCCGAGGAAGAAAGGGGCTCACCAAAACGGGCAGTGGAAGGTGAAGGATACTACTGCCGATGAGCTGAAGTGCCTGCTACCGATCCACCTACAATCATAACACGAATGTAGCGTCCCCGGCAAAAGGGACGTCAGTACACTTGAATTGTATTGGTATGTATGGACAAACTTTGTCCCAAGTAAACTCAAGCCATTAAATTACATCAACAATTAATTAAGCCAACCAACCATGTTTCCACATTTTCCTCATTTCAAATAATTCTCACACAAAGCACTTTCTACAATCAACCAATTTAACAATAACCAATCAATCACGTAAAGCACAAGTAGTCAAACAAAGGGGCAATCGGTGCCCCACAGGTTGCAAACTCTCCTGCTGTCTCCTTTCACAATTTCACATTATTGATTTTTATATCAATTTTCAATAGCGATTTTGATCGCTTTCCATCCTTATTACCCCTGACCACCCTTATTA